>JZKD02S1490501.1:658894-676039 GCA_000966675.3 Picea glauca | reverse complement strand
ATTTTCATTTTGAATCATCTTGTACTTGAACATTTAAGTGGGGTAAAATGAGGTTTCCCCCTCGAAGAGGCTTATTATCTGAAATTATCTATTTTTCAAGGCGTTGAGTACTTTTTTTGAGGTTTTTCTATGCTATATTAATATTTGCTTCTTAACATATGGTATCAGAGCTCAAGGTCTTGGAATTTCGCTGCTACATCTGAGACACTTTGACATTTTCACTATAACTTGTTTTCTACAATGTTTCAGAATGAACATCTTGGAGGATATTTAGTAGACGGATCAAGGTACGTTGGGTTCAAAATTCAGCTCCTGAGGCCTTATACTTTTGGAGATACAACCTATATAAGATAGGGTTATGGAATCATCTTGAACTGAGTCATTGCAGAATTTTCTCTATAAAAACATTTCTGTAACATTTCAGATCCTGAACTCCAGAGGGTATTTACATAAATTAATAAGGTATATGTGGTAAAAAGTTCAGCTTCTGGGTCATCTAAAATTTGTAGATACACCTTGTGTAAGATAGGGTATTTGACAAGTTTTTCACATAAACAATAATTAATCCTTTAAATAATTTAATCCTCCATTAATTCTAAATTTGATTTCCCCCCCTTTTATTAATTGCTTAATTAAATTTTTTTCCTCATCCTACTTAGACCTAGGCTTAGCAAATTTTTAAGGGAAACATTATAATTAATATACTTTACTGATGCATAAATATTTTAAGTCTGACCATGTCAAGGTAAGATGTTTTTTTCTAGGTACCTAGGTTCATTGACTCCCCGTGTTTAAAAACCGCGACGTGGCCTTCAAGATGCACTATGTTCTCCAAGGGTGCCACTCGACTTCATTGCAGTTTTATTTATGCGACGTGCCCTTCAATACGCACTACGTGCTCCAAGGGTACCACTCGGCTTTTGATTGATTATGGTAGATGTCAATACTTCGTCAGGTGACCTTATGGGAGACTAATGGAATCTAAGGAATAAGGACCCTTCCTTATTGCACGCCCCTTAGAATCATCGTGAGTGACTGTCACAATCTGTCCTCACTTCATCACGAATCTCTCAAACTAGGTAATTGTTAACCTACAGTTTGAGCCACGACGGGAGTGCCGGTAGGTTGCGACAGAACTGCTGCCACACCTCTCCCTCAATATCTCGGGTTATCGTGCATGACCCCTTTACTCCAAATGTGAGTCTAATTAACAAGCTATCGTCATCCTGCATCCATCAATGAAACATGCCAGTGATCCATAAAAACATCATAATATACTAGTCATATGTCACATATGCAATAACAAAATACTCAAACTACAAACAATACACTCCTTGACTCGATCCAGAGCCCAAGGAGGTCCATCGATGCCATCAACATCCTCAATCTATTCATAGTTCTGCACAGTCAAGAGAAACCAGTCAATAGCACCTGTCAACACATATATAATCAAATAATGTATCATCATATCCACAACATCATCATAATCCATAAGCGAAACAATCAATCATATAATGAACCAGATCACTTGCACGCAAGTGTCCTAAAATAATAAGTCAAATCAGGTGTGCACAAGAGAGGGATGTTACATACATCCCCTCTTGTTTTAAACTTCGTCTTGAAGTTTCACATTATACAAGTGCAGAATAAAGTATCTGACAATATCCATATGTCTAGCTATCAAACAAAAATGGAAACTGCTGACGCATATCATATGCGTCCTCCCAGGTAGATGAGTGTGGACTATAATCGTCCCATTGGTCCTTGACCTGATCGACAATTAGACACTGTAGCTATCGAATGCGATGGTCCAGAAGGCAGATTGGCTCCCTTGTGAGCGCACCCTCGCCCAACATCCGTCAAGAACTCAAGTCAATCACATGCGTAGGTTCACTGACCTAAAGTCGCACACATATACAAGCTAAATATCAAGCAACGCCTCAAGGAATGAGGCATGGTTAGCTATTAGGCCTTTCATAATTATGGTCTAGTGATGCGCATCGACAAAACCCTTTTTTCGATCTTGTGCTTCTTCCAAACCTTTTTTGTATCGTTTGTACTTGTTCTTCCATTTCTTGGATCGCTTCTGGTCCTACCAGGACCCCATCCTCGAGTTTATTCTAGCTCAAAGGCGTCTGATACAATCACCCGTAAAGAAAGTCAATAGTGCCATCTAAACGGTACCTTGTTGGCAGTTGTCGCACGCCAACTCGGCAACGGCAAGAACTATTCCCAACATTTTTGTTGGTCCAACACATGCATACACAACACAACCTTATAAAATTGGGTTCATTCCTTTGGTCAGCCTGTCTATCTCATGGACATGTTGTACTAAAGTTCAGTGGTGTTCCCAAGGCCTCTTGGGAAACTCGTCCAAACGTCTTGCAAACACCGATTCCCTTATTGTATATGATTCTTTCAGTATGTATGGCAGTCTCAATATCTTGCTGGTATAACTCTAGCTATAGCTGACGCCTGATGTGACGTACACACAGGGACAAAATTAAACTCTTCATCAGAGTGTCAACTATCACGAAAATTGAGTTGTGACTCCCTGTCGTCAACGACAATTACTCCAATGAATTCCATCGAAATGACCTCCCATTTCGATTCTGGAATAGCTTGTGGTTGTAGAAATCCTACCATATGTCTATGTTCGACCTTCACTTGTCAACATTCTAGACATCTTGCCACGAATTTGATTATGTCCGCCTTCATTCCCTTCCAGAAGAATAAGTGTTTAGGGTCTGCCCTAATCTTCGTGACTCCAAGATGAGCCATGTACACTACTGTATGAGCTTCGTTTCAGATCAAAACTCTCAATTTTTCAATGGGCCACAAGTAAATCTGATTATTATATCTCATTAATCCGTAGTTGTTAAATCCCTCTAATTTTGTTACCAGCAAGGTGTTTTGTCCGATAAATTCCTTAACCTCTTGATGCCAGTCATTGTCGCGGTGTAGTTAGAATCCCTTCATGTAGATTTGTCTTAAAGAGGTATCACCAACAATATGTGTGGTCTCCAAATCAACGCATCAACCACTCAGTTCACTGTCCCTTTTATGTAGGTAATCTCAAAATCGTACTCGCTAAGTCATTCCGACCAATGCCATTGTTGCGCATTCAAGTCACTGTGTAAAATGTGTTGCAAACCACAATGGTATTTTTTCAGCGTGCATTTCCGTCCAAACAGGCAGTGTCTCCACACTCTCAGGCCATAGACAATGGCCAATAACTCCAAATCGTTCATCGCATAGTTTTCCTCAAGCTTTCTTTAACCTTCTAGAGATGTAATCGATCACACCACTGTCTTGCATCAAGATTTTGCCTAAGCCTTTCTTGGATGCATCTATGTATACGGAGAATTCCTCGTCTAACTCAGGGAATTTTAGTATCAACGTTGTCGTCAACAACTCCTTGAGCCTTCGAAATTCTTCCACGCATTTCTTGATCCATACAAACTTCTTGTTTTACTTCTGCAACTCCGTAATCATGTTTTCTATCTTCAAAAACCTTCAACGAACCGTCAATAATATCCCGCAAACCCATGAAGATGCGTACTTTGGGTACGTTCGTTGGTGCGAGCCATTTCATAATAGCCTCCACCTTTTATAAGTCCGCCGTGATACCCTTTTTGTCGATAACACGCCCTAGATAAAGAATCCTTGATTGATAAAAAGAGCATTTCGATAGTTTCCCCATAATTTGTTCTCTCGTAAACACTGTAATACCAAGCACGAATGTTCGTCACGTTATTCCATCATCCGATAATATATCATATGTCGTCAATGAATACTTGAACAGACTCATGCAAGTATTCATGGAACACCCCTCACAACAAGCTCGTGGATACCCTGGGGCGTTTGTTCGACCCCACGGCCCAAAGGTAAACTCGTAATGTCCAAACTGCATTTTGAAAGTGGTCTTAGGAATATCTTCCTCTCTAATTCATAACGGTGATAACCTCATCTCTAAACAAACTTGAATACAGGGTCACACCTTTCATTTGATTGAGAAAACTATATAAACTTGGCAACGAATACAAGTTCTTGATTGTTGCCTCGTTCAAAAGACTATAGTCAATACCGAGTCTTCCACAACCCATCCATCTTCCATAAGAGAATAATAGGCGCGCCTTGAGGTGAGACACTAGGACGTAAGTCCTAGGTCCAACAATTCCTTTAGTTGCATGTTAAACTCTTGTAACTCAGGGGTCTACATCCAATAAGGCGTTCTCGCTATCGATTATGTTCCAAGTTCCAAGTTGATGTTAAACTTCAACTCTCTTGCGGGCGATGATCGATAAATTTTCTTTGAGACACATCAACAGTATTCGTGCCACAGGAAGGTCCTTCAAATCCTTCCGTCACACCCTTGTCATTCAATGCCCAAATTGCATATAACTTTCTTCCCTACACATGCTATTATGTAGCTGTAGGGAATAAATGAACCTTAGGGATACTCCCTATTTTCTTCCTACAATCACACTTCTCCTTCCCTCATCGTTAGTCCAACTCAACCGCTTCGTCTTATTGTTGAGTATCGCATCATGCGATTCCAACCAGTCCCTACTGAACACGTCATCATAAGATCTTAAGATTGTGACGTAGGTAGGACTTTGTTATACTGTTCCCCAGGTTAAGTGACAATTCATACCCCTTCCTCCATCCTATCGCTTGGCTCTCGAAGCCAATTCTACATAGCCTAACTTTTCTCGTTCTACCGCCTTTTACCTAAATCCATTTAGTGCAGTCTAGAATGAGCATCGAGATCTAACAAATACTAAAATTTGGTTGGCGATGGTACTTGACGCCTCGAGCACAGTGGTCCGACGTTCGACCTGGCGGTTATTCACTGCGATCTGGATTCCTATGGGCCTTTCCCATCTCCACCACGGTAGTGTGTCATGTTGACCTGATCGCTCTGGCCCTTTCAACTGGACAATCTTGCTGGTAAGGTGGCTCTCCACATGTCCAACACTTCTCTCCTATCTAGTACTCCTGGCCCTGAAGTAGAAGTTGTTGGCCTTCCAACCTAAGATCCTAGTTTGTTCCGCTGACAAGCCTATCTGCGGTTGTTGGTGACAGTCTCCTATAGGGGGGTCTTCTACCAAGGAACCTGTCTTCGTGGTGTCGTGAACAAGGGTTCTACAGACGTATCTTACTACCAAGATGTCTTTTCTGACTGGCGTCTGATGCTCCTGCGCACCAGATGTTGTCAGTCCAGACGGTCTGGTAGGAGTCTTGCCTGGACTCCCATGGTCAATCCTTCCTTATCTATGGGGCCTACTGGACTGCATCGTGTAACGTCCGAGGCATATAGATCCTTTTCTTCACACGAAGGATAAAGTTCAGGCCACTCATGAACTTGCTGATCTCTAGCTTCTCCATGTTCAGATGCGGGGCATACCGAAGTAGCTCCAAAAATATGGTCTTAATCCGGCACCATACGACCACTTTGTTGTAAGGCGTTGAACTCATCGATATGGTGCTCGATGAATTCCTATGACAATCACTTCTCCCATAACCGTTCCTTGAACCGTTCTCGTAACACAGCTTCGACGACCATGTTGAGTTGAGATAGGAGCCTCTTCCACCATAGAAGAGTGCTTCCCTTTAGCTGAATACCTCCATGCGGACCTTCATGCTGGAGGTCATAACCGCAAAGTGCAAAGCACATCTCCTAGCTCTCCAGCCATGCCTCAGTGGTTGATCCGTCCGTGACACTCATGAACGCGGGAACTTAATATTATAGAGTACCTCGTGAATGCTACCATCATTGACTAGGGCATGCTATGGACCCTTGGGGTATAAGCGCCTTGGCCTTATCTTAGTACAGACGGTTAGTCAAGGACTCTAACATTTCCCTGGAAGGACCTTGTCAGACCCAACACATCTCGTGCGAAAATCTGCTCATGCTAAAAAATGTTCTTCTTCTTGGGGGTTGGACCCATTTGATGCGGTTTCTATAGGAGGCGTCGTGCCTCCTCCTCTGGCACCACGTCGTGAACCTTCACGAAGTCCTATAAACATAAGTAACTCATGGCTAGGTTAAAGTTTTAATTAGTGCTAAGTTATTAATTCAAGTGTATAATTCAGTGGAAGGCATGTTTATCCACAGTCGTAGGGTTGAATCCACTCTGATACCATATGTAACGACTGTTGATATTATGGTAGCTGCGGGAGGTATTAAACCTCGACATGTAACCCAGACAAGAATAGAATATTCCAGGAATAAAGAATAAACCCTAAAGCATTGAACATAACTCTAGAAGACAAGTCAACTAAATAAAATAATTACTATTGAGTTTTTAGCTTCCAAAAAGAGAAGTCGGCCAAGACAACTAAGGAAGAGCAGTATAAATACAGGATGTCAGAGCTCATTTGGACACACACAACTCACAATTGTAAAAATATAGTGCGCACTACATAAATTTAGCAAGTGCACAATTCTGGAGAGTAGTTGTAGCTGCAGCTACAGCTACTGCAACTTGTATTTTTCATTTTTAGGCTTGGACATTCTCTTGGTTATGGTTTGGAATTTATGCCTTTTGCACTAGCTCTGGAGAGAGGTATGCTACATTGATTGGCTATTAGGCCTAGGTTTTGCTTCCAAAATTATTCCATGTCAAGGTTAAGGTGTTCGGAGGTGGCTTCGACCTATGGTTGGGTGACAATATTGCTATATTGTCTATGGTTAAACGAGCACACCTAATTTTCTAATAGGTTATGGGACCACGCTATATTCGGATAGTCTAACCGTTGGAAGATAGATTGGGAGGATTTTGCTCAGTTACAATTGCAGTTGCAGTCAATTTTTTTGCTGCAACACCGAAACCCTAACCCTCTTGTTAAGGCACCTTAATTGAAGAGATTGACCTAATTTATGGATAACCTAGTGTGCCCTAACCTAGCGCACCTCCTGGTACTCTCAGCAAGCGAAGACGTCAAGTTTGAGTTTTTTGGTCAAGGTCAAAGGTTGACCAAGTCAAAGCAATCGTGACTTACTCTATGAAGTTAGAAAACAAGTTAGAAGGGGATTCTAACTTCAGAGCATGGAATATAAGGATTGACCTCATCCTTTCCAAGAATAAAGTGTTGGATATCATGAAAGGAAAGATCATGGAACCATTGTTTGAAGAAGGAAAAGAGAACGAACCTTAGAACGTTGCAGTTATGGAGAAGTTCAAGGAAAATGACATCAATACCATGAGTATCATAGTGGGATCTGTAAAAGACCACTTGATACCCTACATCTCTCATCTTGACTCATCTAAGAAGATGTCCGATGCCCTAACTAATCTCTTCTTAGTCAGAAACATTGGACAAGTAATGAGTTTGAAGAATGACCTTCGTGACATGAAAAAGAATGACGATGAAAGCATAACATCATGCTTTGTGAGAATCTCTCAGTTAAGAGATCAACTACAAGCTATTGCATAAATCATTTCAAGGAACTGGTAAATATAGTACTCAACAACATTGCGAAGACATGGGATGCATTTGCCGCAAGCATGAACAAAAGAAAGGAGTATCTCACATTTGAATAACTTTGGACTTGTTGTGCACAAGAAGGATCAAGGATTATCACAAAAGAGAAATCCCAAAAGAAATATGATGATCAAGCCTTCACAACAAAATTCAAGAATTTCAGGAATAAAAGGAAGTTTGGCTTAAGGAAGGAAACAAACAAAGCATCAGTTGCCGAAGAAAGGGAACCCTCAAAGAAGGCCAAGCAGGATAAAACAAACTTCTTATTCTAAGTCAAGGTAACAATATTCTTCAAAGTTCTTGTACATACCATGTTTACATAGTTTCTGTACATATCTTTCATATCTATTTCTTAGAATATAAGATGTTCAAGTGAAACAATAACTATGGAAGAATAACAAGATAAGGATTGCTATCACGATAACTACAAGTCAACCAATACACATGAAAAGATGAAGTACGTTGACAACCCTTGGTAACAATTCCCGTGGAAGATATTATATAAGTAACAACTACCAGATAAGCCGAAATCAAAATCAAACTTGAAGAGATCCAGAAGAAGTCAAAACAAAAAGAAGTCAACAATCAAGAGAAAATTAGAAAAATACTTGTGACACTTTGCATAAGGCAATAAGGATGCAGATGAAAGCATGGACTCTCTTAGATGGAGGGAGATCATTACAAAATTCCAAAAGAAGAGCATGCATTCATGCATGAAGAAATGATTAGGAGGGAGCTAATACTAAATGATATGATCCATTGAGGATTATGAAGCATCTGTCCATGTTCCAATTGAAAGTATCATCCATTATAAGCAACACATGTTCAATTTGACTCTAGAAGAAGTCTTCTTCGAAAATAAGCCGTAAGTATCCTTGGTTTTCCATCTACATCCATGATACTATGATGAAAGGAAGAAGTTGTAATATTCAAGGCATATAGAAGACCCCATGGACCCAAGAGATAAAGAGAGACATGAGGAAGAACATGAAGATTCCAAGAATGAAAGAAAAACAAGAACAACCAGTTATTATACTAAGAATCACAAGACTACCAGCTTGGTTTGAACCCACTAAGAAGAAATCGAGGAGAAGAAATGAAAGTTATGATAAAGAATATTGTATTTAAGAAAATGTGAAAAATACTTATGAATGGAAGCATTGCAAGATTCATAGATTCTTCTAGTAAATCATATATACCTATTGTAGTATCCATGGATTGGAATTTACATGTAAAAGAATGTTCTTCCCAATAAAGCAAGTGAGATAGAAGCTTATACCAAAAAGAGACTCATGTATGTAGATTCAAGAAGACCTTGTATGGATTCAAATAACCTAATGCAAAGTATCTCATATACAACAAAAGCGTGGTGAAAACTTTCTATAACATAGATAGAGTATCATAATAGTTACTCATAATTCCGAGATGATGGATTTCTAATCCATGGCAAACTGTGTGCAAGGAGTCTAGTTACAACATTCCATCACACCTAAAAAATTTTTCAAAAGATGCAAGAGAAATCTACTTGAATTTACATGACGCAAGAGAAATATAATAGCCTAATCACTCACCCACGACATAAGAGAAGGCACAAAGTAATCACTTTATTTTATTTTCCAGGCGCAAAAACCGACCTCTACTTTACTTCAAGACGTGTGACTAATTAAACATTTAATTAATCAATAAACAACATTATCTCTGGGTGTGCGCCTGATCCAAATCCGAATTAAACATAAACCGACACCATTACATGCACACGATTAGTCTATTCAGTAAGGAATCATAGAAGAACATCTAAAATTCAAGACGCCAGATTTTCTATTTACTAAATCATTTTTGCGACAACATAATACAAGGCGCATTACATCCAATTACTTATTTAATCACATCAAGATCAAGGCGCATGGGACTCATTAGTTTTATTCCATGGCACAGGTAATATGATAACTTAATCATTCATCAATCAATGTTCATTCGAGGAAAAAGTTGCTGAACACATAGTGGATCCCTCTGAAACTTCAAAACCCTTGTTAAAATCTCTAGTCCAATTGATGAATAGGAAAGGTGAAGAATTAAAACGGTGTCTCTATAGTCATCATGGCTTTAATTAGGATAAAAGGGCACAAAGGAGGAATTGATTTCCTTCCCTAAAATGGTACTATGCCACTAAATCAACTCCACACACACAACACGATGTGATTAGATGACCAGAGCTATGTAAACAATGTAGAGTACAAATTTATTCATGTACCAAATGGTGATTATCCATAATTCATCATTGTGAAAGTCGCCTCAAAAAGTGAATTAGGAAGATAAAATGGATAAAAGAATAAATGCTAAATAAAGGAAGGATCCCAAACCCAAGGAAGAGGTGGCGGGGAGGATTTTCCCAAGGGTAGGGTTTGGACAACATCTGCCAACCCAAGGGAACTAGAGGCACTATCAAGAAGAAAGGCACTGTCCAAAAATCCATATTCTGAATATAATATAAATAAAAAATTAAGCTGGCAACGTAAGAGGTATCAAGCGGATAATGGTAAAATCATAGGAACATGGAAAGGTTCAAGGAATTAAGGATTATAATCCCGGTGTCAATTATAAGCATCGTACTAAATTCAAATTTCGTTAATCCTTAAGCGAAAGGTGGAGGGAAACTTTTGAGAACATAACTTGAAGAAAGGGGTGATACCATGTGGGAAAAACATAAAGGTTTACACAGACACTTCCCGTGCTGAGAAAGGATGAGAACTCGGTCCAAAATGTATCAACGCAGAGATAATGATAGCGTTGAGGAAGGAAACATGGTCCAAATGGTAAATAAATGCCAAGGTGTTGTTAGCGCTAAGGGAGGATGAAATCACAGAGTAACCAGGAGGCAAATTGGAAAGCCTCACAAGGTAAACACAATTGAGAAAAATAGAATTCACTGAGAAAGTGAAAGAGGAAAATGCGTTGTGGTTCTTTGTAAAAATTGCCGAGTCTTTAAAGGAAACACAAGGATTGAGGATCGAAAATGCTGAGAAAATGAAGAAGGAAAAAACATTGTTGTTCTTTGGAGAAATCACCGAGTCTTTAAAGGAACAATCCGTCAGTTGGGACCTCGTTTAGATGATCTAGAACAACCATCTTCATCCTCAACAATATCAAGTGGCACGAAGAAGGAGGTTACAGAAAAGGAGATGGTGAATGATTGAAGACTTCCGACGACATGGTGTTTGAAGTGGGGGAGGAAGTGGCGTTCCATGCGAACATCATAAACAGACAAAGATGCTCCTGGTGCAACATATCATCATAATTCTACCTCAAATACCTTTGTCCATATACGTTGTAGCCACACATTAGCTAAGCGGATGTACTACTGCAATTGCAACCTCAGAGAATATGGGGGCGACGTTGATAAGAAGAACAAGTGGAAGTTCATTCGTGCATAACTTTGGAAATGAGGCCTCTACTTTGTTGGATGTTACCCATGGCTTCCCTTTCATCAACATGAATGTTTAAAAAGAGAAACCTAAAGTGTGCCAACTTATACTGTTCGAAATATTTAAGATGCTTCTAAGAGTATTTTTGACCTCACTGGTAAGGTGGAGTTCGCATCGATAGCTTGGGGATATGGGGTTTCACAAGTAACGAGTAGGAAAAGGAAGACTCTTAAAAATTTTGGGGTTTTTCTTTTTTTACTGTTTGGTAGAATTAGCTGATTCTCGGAAAACATAATCAACTACGTGGTTGAGCAAAGGGGTCCTTTCTTCCAATTACAAACACATAATAATTGTAAAGGAAACCATTATCATGAAGAGATCAATTTTCAACAAAGGCAATCACATTCCACCAATTCCACATTAAAATTAATACTCTAATGCACAGTAAAAAACAATAGCAGATTCAGTTCCAATCCAAGATAAGATTCTGTAGCCATCTAGTAACTAGAAGAATTTAAAATCAAATTAATCCATCCTCATCCATCACTACATCTACAATACATTCCAACTTATTACATTCAATCTTAATAAAAAAATACCGTAACAACAACGACGAAGACAGTCTTGGAGACGATTTCCTCCACTGGCATCCCTCCTTCCTTCTCCGCTCTCTAACCAATGAGACTTCACCGGTGCTTCCCAACCAACACTAGGGGTACTCTTCTTACCCTGAGCCCCCCGAGCCGCAATGGGGCCACACACACAACCAGAGAAATCTAGCTCCCATCTCGCCTCGCAAGGTTGATCTACCACTCTCTAATCGAGTTGGGCATCCCAACTCCCACAATAAAAACCAATCAAGAAAAATATCAGTAGCGTAACCTTACACCTACCATTCATTATCCATATCCCTCCACTGTCATTTCTTTTATAGATTTATCTTCTTAGTGACCTTTCCATTTTCACATTAAATTAGTTTTATTAAAAATTTATTAGGAAATATTCTCCCCTGTACACTTGTCACCCAATCCCTTACTTGCACTGGAAATTTATTTAATTAATTAAATTAAATTGCCAAATTTCCTCACCAACCTAAAAGAGTTCCTAAAAACGCTCCTCGATGTCTCTTTATTCCCTTACAATCCCTTAATGACCTACGCCTTTCTTAAATCTTAGTAGAGTTCATTTTAGGAAAGTTCAATATTCTAGATTCCTTCTATGTTCCACATCCCTCTTGTAATTAATTTCCCCTTTTTGTCTAAGTTCGAATTTAGAAAGTTTTGCACATAAACAAAAATTAATACTTTAAATAATTTAATCCTCCATTAATTCTAAATTTGATTCCCCCCCCCCCTTTTATTAATTGCTTAATTAAATTTTTTCCCTCATCCTACTTAGACCTAGGCTTTCGTTTCAACTAGGCTTAGCAAATTTTTAAGGGAAAAGTTATAATTAATATACTTTACTGATACATAAATATTTTAAGGCTGACCATGTCAAGGTAAGATGTTGTTTTCTAGCTACCTAGGTTCATTGACTCCATGTATTTAAAAACAATGATGTTCCCTTCAAGATGCACTATGTGCTCCAAGGGTGCCACTCACCTTCATTCCAATTTCATTTATGCGACGTGCCCTTCAAGACGCACTACGTGCTCCAAGAGTGCCACTCACCTTCATTCTAGTTTCATTTATGCGATGTGCCCTTCAAGACGCGCTACATGCTCCAAGGGTGCCACTCTCCTTTTGACTGATTTTGGTAGACATCAATCCTTCAAGTCAATACTCCGTCAGATGACCTTGTGGGAGACTAACGACCTCTAAGGAATAAGGACCCTGCCTTATTGCACGCCCCTTAGAATCATCGTGAGTGACTGTCACAGTCTTCCCTCAAGACATCGTGGATATCTCTAATTAGGTAATCGTTAACCTAAAGTTTGAGCCATGGTGGGAGTGCTAGTTGGTTGTGGCAGGGATGCTGCCACACCTCTCCCTCAATATCTTGGGTTGTCGTGCGTGACCCCTTTACTCCAAATGTGAGTCTTATTAGCAAGCTATCGTCAACCTTCATCCATAAATGAAACATGTCAGCGATACATAAAAACATCATAATATACCAGTCATATGTCACATATGAAATAACAAAATACTCAAACCACAAACAATCCACTTCCTGACTCGATCCAGAGCCCAAGGAGGTCCATCGACGCCATCACCATCCTCAATCTGTCCAGATTCCTGCACACTCAGGAGAAACTAGTCAATAGCACATGTCGACACATATATAATAAAATAATCTATCATCATATCCACAACATCATCATAATCCATAAGAGAAACAATCAATCATATAATGAACCAGATCACTTGCACGCAAGTGTCCTCAAAGAATAAGTCAAATCAGGTTTGCCCAAGATAGGGATGTTACATGATATGTATGTGTCAAAGTGTATTTGTATTAGAATGAATGAGGTTTAAATCTTTCTTTCTATGTGCATTGGATTTGAGTTGTGTCAAAGTGGATTTGTATTAGAAAGATTTTCAAATTTTTCTTTCCCTATGTTAAAGTGGATTTGAACTAGAATGAAGTTCAAACCTTTCTTTCCAAGTGCCAAAATGATGCAAGTGTTTTCAAATGGTGTCAAAGTTCAAATCAATATAAACAAATAAATGTTAATTTCTCTAATCAATATAGAATGTTTTTAATTTCTAGTAATTCATACTTTAGTGGTCAAGTGAGTGGTCCACTCTTGTGTTTATGATGATGATGGTTAACGTCCACTGAGACCAAAATTGGTCTATTGAAACATTAAAAAAGTAGGAGATCACTTTGATTTCTTTGAAATGTTATTTCAATGCTTGTAAAATATTAACAGAAGTGTTCCAAGATCACTAAAGTTTTGATGACTTAGAACGTTAGGCAGGTTGGTATTGTGACAAGTATTTTGAAATTGACATCTAATTTGGGTATACACAGGGCACTCTAGGAGAAAGTGTTTTTCATCTTCAATCCTCTTGGTGTCACAATAGTGACAAATTATTTCTTTCCATGGTGTTTTGGGGATTTCTCAATGCTCAATTTCACTATGCAACGCATGAGAATTAGTTATTTTAGCAATATTGATTCTCTCCTTTATGCTAGTCAAAATAGAGAGATACTTCTGATCTTTAAGATTAGGGTTAACCAACTCCTTATAATATCTTATTTATTTTTTATCTTCTAATTCTTTATTGCACCATAGATTCTCCTTAAATTTAGCTTGTACAATTTTTAATATCATCGGTATTTTGCAGAATAAATTCTTCTTTTATTCCCCAATGATTTAGCCAAGACTTGGTATCATGATGTCATCTCTGCTTGCTTTGTTGGTGATTTTAGCTAGAGTCTGAACCAATTTTTGGGAGCCTCTTGTCATCCATGTTGTTTATCTTGTTCTTTACATTAAGTACCTAATGATAGTTCTTTTCTAAATGGGGGAAAGACTTGATTCAATGAGAAATATGGGATATGGTGTATTGTCTTTAATTTTGAGATTATAAGTTATAAAATTATTTTGGATCTGCTTTATCTTTCTCCAAGTTTTTCGACATATACTTCGTCCCCAAAATTCACATCCATATAATATAACAAGAGAGACAAGAGTCTCAAAGAGAAACTTTTTCTTATCCATAGACAATGGTTTGCTAATTTACAATCCCATTATAAGCTTTCCACCCTCCATTTATCCTTTTCTCAATGCTATAGTTCCATTTGAGCTTGTGATGAATATCAATTCCAAGATACTTGTACGAAGACACTTTCTCCAAGAAATTGTTGTCATATACAAAAATATTGTAGGTCATTTTGTTGGATTTAATGATTATAACCTTCGTTTTATCAGTATTCACATTAATTACATAAATACAATTATCTCACTTATGTACTTCCAATGTTACTTTTATATTACTTTTATTTAAAAAGATATACCTAATGTTTATATTTATCAATATATTGTAAATTAAATATAAAAAAATTGTTTATATTTATAAATATATTGTAAATTAAAAATAAGAATTTATTTATTTATTAATATATTATAAATAAAAAATAAAAACGATAAAAACATACTTGAAATACATTAAGACTTTTTTTTATATTTAAATGGGAAATTTCAAAATCTTTGAAAGCAATATCAATCAAAGGGTGACACATTATCCTTTCTTTGTATTGCCTCCGGTCTTTCTTACTTTATTAGTGATCATTTGGTTCTTATGAAGTGATAATAAGATCTCAAAATCATTGAAAAATGACTCCAAGTGTTTTATTTTTTATTTTAATTTTCTAATTAAGAGAGGTGCATTATTTCAATTGAGATGTTTACAAAAATATGCAAATGTAGTGAAATTACCAATATTTACTTTTAGATTTATAACAATTTTTTAAAAATATATTCGCTTCACTATTTAAGGGTTTTGAGAAGTCTTGATTACTGTTTTCTAAGCATATTCTTCATTCCATCCATTTTATTCCATTTTATTCACCATTTAATTGTTCAAATCCAACTCTTTTTATTTAATCTATTTTCTCCCCTCTTTAATCTCGACCACTAATTGAAAGACATAATCCTTATATTAGGCTACTAAGTGATTGATATGATGATACACATGAAAATGGAGAAGAGTCACTTGAACCTTCCACATGCCAATTGTAATGTTATATTCAGATACCATCAAAGTTAATTCAAGATTATAAGAAGCATGTAGAAAGATCAATCAAAGCACAGTGGATTCACCCTCACTACTACATTTGGGTGTGAAATTTGATGTTGTTTTGTGATGTTGATGGAAAAATTCAATTGCGTTGTCAGAATTTATTTTGAAATTATTAAAATTTACAGTTTTTCTTCATGTGTCTTAATACATGATAAATTTCCAACGTCTTTCACATAATATCACAATTTCGACAATATGGCATCAAACTTTCGACGTATTTCCATTTGACGAAATGATCGTTGGTTATGTTTAAACTTTAAATGTTTAATAAGAATGACTTAATTAAATGTTCAAGAATTTTTATTAGGTCAAACTAACGTCGGTAGTTTAACGTTTATGTAAATTATAAATATTGGAACCGAAGAGATAGGGTGACAAATATGTAACAGTCACAATCCTTTGTAATGTTTTTTTTTGTCATTTTTACAATGCTTGAAATAACTTTTTTAACTTTCAAATCATTTCTTTATATACAAAGTTTAGATTCTCTACACGATATAAATTCTCTTCACGTAAAATTTTTTTAAACAAATTTTGAATTTTATATATGTGAAATTTTTTGAATATATTTTTAAGGTGTACTTATAGTGCATTACTATATTTTTTGTACTAGATAAGTACAATCTTAGAGTTCGATTGGGAATAAAATTTGAGGATCATTGTTCGATTGACTAATGCATATGGTGATTGTAAATGTTATTTCCTTTCCCATGAATGTAAGGGAATAAAAATGAGAAGAATTAAAAATAACAAGATATAAAATTTTGTTATGAGTTTGAGAACTTTGAAGGGGTGTATGAATATTGTATGTTGGCAAGTTATTCATTATATGTTTTTATTAAATTGTCATAAATTTTTTTATTATTTTAATATTTGATGTATATATTAAATGTATTTGATTGTTTGTGATTACATAGACGAAGTGTCCTATGATTGGAATGCCTAAAGATGTGCCAAATTGTAGTATAAATACCAATGAACAAACTGATGGAGATGGAGTGTATGGAGATGATGTTAATCCTATGGAATAAAATGATACTTATATAATTGAGAATAACATGATAAAATACATTGATCCATGAGATCTTTGCTCCAATGGATAATAAATTTAATGATATTCATGATGTACCTTTGACTATCAATAAGACACAAAAACATCTATATGAAGGATCAAGGACAAATCTATTCTTTTCTATATTGTTATTGTTGAACTTGAAGCTATGAACGGTTTGCCAAACATCTATCCCACACATATCCTAAGCTATGCAATATAATTCTTCATACATCAATAACTTTTTCTTTTCTTTTCTTTTAATGTTAATTCTTTAAAAGATGCAATATTGACAAGTATTTACTACAATAAGTTTTACATACATACATACATACATACATACATACATACATACATACATACATACATACATACATACATACATACATACATACATACATACATATATATATATATATATATATATATA
>JZKD02S1490501.1:632670-658844 GCA_000966675.3 Picea glauca | reverse complement strand
TATATATATATATATATATATATATATATATATATAATGTTGTAGATTGTTAGGTACCACCACAAATAATTTACCTTGCACATACTAAGAATCGTATGTCGTTATGAAATATATATGAATATAATATAAAGCTATTGATGCATGTCCTAATGATCATATTATATATTATGGTCAATAGGAAACAAAGATGAAATGACTTCAATGTGGAATTAGTAGATATCAAATTGATTAAGTAACACATAAGGTACCTCATAAAGTTCTTCGTCATATTCCCATAATTTCATGTTTAAAATGATTGTTCAGGTGTAAGAAAATAGTACAGTTTATGGATTACCATGTATGGAAGAGAAGTGAAGATGGTTTTTTGTGAATGGTTGTAGATGGCAATTTTCATTTAGGAACATTGACGAAACACAGTAAATTTTAAAAGAATAACCTCATAATGTTATCCTTTCGTTGATCGGTGATGGTGTCAATCCATTTGGTTGATTCGGGTCTGTTTACATAGTGTGGCCTATTTTTTCTATACACACTAATATTTCTCTTTGAATGTCGATAAAGAGGGAGCACACACCGTTTCCAATGGTTGTTCCAGGTATTTGTTAACAATAATCTTTTAAACATAATTCAATTTCATTTATTTTATTTATTACATAATTTACTATATTTACAAGGTAATAAATATCATGTATATTTTCAAATAAATAGGTAGGTGCCAAAGATATGGATGTATATTCTAAGTCTCTTATTGAAAAGATTTAAAAGTTATGTATTAGCATCATTATGTACAACATCTCCAAATCAGTACGATGGAAACAATTTCAATTCGATGGAATACTTACATGGACAATTCATGATGCTCGAGGGATAACACATTTTTTTGGTAGGTAAAGAACTGCACTTTAACAATATGTAATTTTATGAAAATATAATGCATATGTTTTAAATAAATGCTTGGAGGTATACTAGTATATTTTCCATTATTCAACCATATCTTGTAGGTTTTAAAACAAATGGTAAATTTGCATGTCGAGTTTGTGGTCCCAAAATGATATCCCTATACATTCAAGTGTTGGATTACTGAGAAGGGGGGTGAATCGGTAATAGAGAAATTTAATCATTTTTAACCATATAATGCAAGTGTTATATCAATGTAGCATTATCATCCAATAATTGCAGAGTAAATAAACAATGCACACATGGACAATCATACACATACACAGTACATTGGTGTTTTTATGTGGAAACCCAAAGCGGGAGAAAACCATAGAATGATTTTTCTTATATGTCTTTAAGAATTACATTCATTGGAAGCACCAACTTCCTTTGTTTTCCAGCTACAATTGGAAGGAGGCTCCAACCTCCTAGTTTCTCAGGCTACAACCTGAAGGAAGCTCCAACTCCCCAATTCTCTGGCTACAACCAGAAGGAGGCTACAACCCCCTAGTTTCTCAGGCTACAACCCGAGGGAAGCTCCAACTCCTCAATTCTCTGGCTACAACCAGAAAGAGGATACACCCCCCTATGTTCTCCAACTACAGTTGTAAGGTGGTTACAACCACCTGCCCTTTCCATATCCAATTGCCCTGACGTATAAGTAGAATTATGGAACCACTGTCACACTATCACTGTGAGACATACTCCTGTAAATCTATACCAATCAACCCGAACCAAAAAACCTGTACCAATAAACTGAACCATGCATCAACATGTACCTCAACCTGTAATCAACCTGTACCATAAACAATTGCATTAACCATGCACCAACCTGTAATCACCCTGTACCATAAACAAGTGCATCTACCATGCACCAACATGTACCTCAACCTGTACAATGAACAATTGCATGAACCATGCACCAACCTGTACCACAACCTGTACATGAACAAGTGAATCAACCATGCACCAAACTTGTACAAATAACTTGTCACAACAACCTGTCCAAACAACTTATAACAACAACTAGGGGTGGTTTTAAGAACTCCCCCTAAATTTATATGTATAATAAATGGGCGAATTCCCCTGATACAGAGGAAATATTGAAGGCTATTTTATCAATAATATATTATGTATATATAATTTTTTGGCAACTCTTTTAGTCAATTATATAATCTTGTAAAAATTTGGCGAATATTTCATTGAACTATAAACTCTTGTAAAATCTTGACAAATCTTTCACTGAATTATAAAAAACTTGTAAAGTCTTGGAGAATTTTTTGATAAAGTATAAAACCATATATAATAATATGAAAATGTATTCATTAAACTGTAATATACTCGTTTTACATATTTGGAAAAAGAAACATGATTTTTCCATCCTCTAGACGATGTTGCGAGCATTATCGGTTATGTTTTTCAAGGTTCTCATTATACACTCTTGCATATGCATCTATTAGTTTTGATGATATATCAATGAGAGATTAAGTCACAGTCGTTGATCTCAAGAGATCAAGATCAGATATTGATCGACGATCACTTTGGAGATAGGGTTTTAGTCATTAAGGGATTAATCTAAGGAGGGTGAGAGGCATACAATGAATGCATAGGAGCAAGAGGGAGTCTTTCTCTTGTACTTTTGTCTAAGTGGGCAGGTCTGAGGAAAGGGTGTAGGGAGCAACGGGGGATATAGTAGCCAGGTGGGCTAGGATATCAGCTGCAACATTGTAATTCCTCTAATGGGCCATTATATCAAGACAGGAACACAGTATTTTATTTAATAAAATAAAACTCAGAACCGGTTTTCCCACAAGGGTTTTTCCAGGGGTGTTTACTCGAATCTCGTGTGAACATGTGTTTGGTTTCTGTGTAGTGCTTCTGCTTATATTTTTGTTAAAAACCTAGTTGTGCTAATGATTAATAAATAGAGTTTATTTGGATTGTTAGTCATGTGTTGGGTTTAATAGGAAATTCAACACACTTCATGTGATGTGGGGTACATGGTGAAACCCTAGCCCTTTGTTGTATCCTAGATTGTTTTGGTTGATTGACAATTGGAACACTTACTATAGGTGGATGCTTGTACTCAAGATATGTGGTAGAGGAGGCACACTTCTTATGGAGGAACTTRGAAGTTGTTTTATGTGGCATTGACATTTTCTACATGGCACACATGTTRATGAGGATGAGACCTTGGCATAGGATGTGRAGTTATCTTGTGGAGGARBACTAAGCAYTAGGASGAAGGGYGATTCRCCMTAGGAKCATYGATACCACATGGMACACTTCAAGAGGTTGARCATTTGGCTAGAGGGAAYCTWGTTTRGAGGGYGYACCAMTTKTAGGTTGTTGTGGAYTYRGTACACATGTGGARGAGGARAATTGGAGCTTAGGAGMTTGTCTTMTAGAGTGTGCATCYTTGTGAAGAGGAKCACTTGACATGTGGAGMCTTAGCTTGGAGATAACTATAATACAAAAACCAACAATACTTCTACAAGCTGTCTCCTACCTTCTGGCTTGCAAATCAAATTCCAAACTAATTTGATCTATGAAAATGTTTGACAGTGAGAAGACGACATCAACAAATTATTGATGGTCCTCCAAAAAAATTGATTTGTTTGCCTGTTCACACTGCTATACTTCCTCTATTACCTAAGTAAAAATCCCTTCTTTGAAACCGTAAAAAATTTGGAGCCTCCCTTAACACTAACAAATTACAATGCCAAATGAATAAGATTTACCAAGAGAGCATATTAGACAATTCTATCAATCATGACTTTCATTACCTTATACTCCAGAGAAACATTAAGTTTGGATTTAGTAAAAATACAAACTTATAAGATATCTCCATGCAGGGACACAACCAGACTTGTAGTCAGATTACAATGACAACAATATTCATTTATCTATGGGAAAAAAAACATCAGGAAATGGATATATGAAAAAAAGTTTACATCAAATATCAAAGGCTACCTTCTATGGTGGAAGATCTATCCCTAAATGACCCCATGAAATAATAATACCATCTGCCTCTCACAAGATCTCATCAAATTGCTCCAGACCCTACAACATAAGTTGTGTGTATATTAAGATTCCTATAAGAAACTACTTCTTGTGCAGTATGATTATCTAAGACCAATTAAACATGAAAAGTAAAGTTTAAGACTAGGAGACTTCATTCAATGATCCGGAAAATACCTCTATAGTGTCAATCTTAGCAAATATTTGTCTCTTGAAGATTCCCAAGCCCATCAAGATATGTGCGGTTCTATACAAGACAAAAGGAGGAAATGGATTTTACATCAATTTGATGTTAGAATCGAGCAAAAATTTCTAGGTGGCCTCTAATACATCTAATACAATAGGTTATTCTATAGTTTAAAGCTCAATATAAAATCCTTTCCAGATGTACAATAGATAATATGTTCACTATTTAAGGTTATTCAATTATAAGGGAGAAGTCCCATGTCACAGAAACAAAACAAATAATTTTTTGTCGTCATTTACTAATGAAGCCTGCAACAAAAAATATCACCTTGTTACTTCATTCTCAGTTCAGAATGATTTTCAAAAGTACATGCTATAATGCATTCATATTTGAAGTTTACTATAATGCATCTACTTGAAATTTGTCAAAGAATAAGAAGAAACAAGCATCATAGAAACAAATCAGCCTAAATATTAAAAGGCATAAAGTAACACTATGAAATTGGTTCCAGAAACACATCTTGATAGAATTTTTTATATGTGAGATCCATCATAGTATCTATTAACAACACAATATTATAACATGAGCAAGAACATAACTTTGATGCCATCTTTCTTACTTGTATAATGTCTTCGACATGTCATCTGTATGACAAAGAAAGAAAGTCAATGTTGTTGCGAACTCCCCAAGTTGCAATGACCTACAAAGTACAAAAATAAATAATACATCAAATTCTGAACCTTATCAGAATCAAATCATGAGATGCACAATAAAACTTAACACAAAAATAGACTAGTGCCTTGCATTTTGTAAGGCTACATTCACCCCACCAGAAAAAAACTTGCACTGTCCATTAATCAAAGCCATTTTGAAGAGCAAAGGTTACCACAATAAATAGTAAATGCATAAATTAATTTATTTGTCACTTTAAATTCATTTCAGTTATAGACGACATGCTTTCAGTTTATAAGGTTTAACCTAAGAGCCCTGATGAAATCCAATACTGTCTTTTGGCATAGCTTGATGAAAATTTGAGGAAGGGTGTACAATCCAGATCATGCATAAATATAGGCATGCATGACCTACACTGCACAAGTCAAAAGAAGCTTGACATGTGTGTTGTACTTTTGCCTGATCAATATCAACTCTGAGTTGAAGACAACATTGAAATAATTTAAATTCAAAGATTAGCAATAAATAAGGAAGCCTTTTATATAAGGGAAACTAACCGACAATATATCCAGTTTAGAGATATGTTGTCCTCCATATTAATATTCATTAGGTTGGGAACACATATAAAATTAGCATCAAGTTTCTAACTTCCAGATGGTCTCACAATTGTTTGAATTGAGCACCCCTAGTGATAACAAAGACTGAAAATATTTTGAAAAATTTGATTCTATGAGCTTCTAGAGGCATTATGTTGTCAAATATTGTAGATGCCCCAAGGTGAGAATTAACCAGGTAGATGATACCCCAAAAAACGTCCATTAGATTTTATAAACCACAAGTAAATCTTGTTCTAGGTGTAAGATCCAATTTACAATAATTTGCATAGATAAATTAACTAGTGGATAGATAGATAGTGAGTAAACTTCTCAGCCCAATATGTCAAACAACTATGAATTTATTATCAATTGTTCATCTGCCACACATTTGGGATGTGAGAATGTAACTAGCATTTGAATGTGTAACATCCAAGTTCAAGATTGCTAGTTTATAAAGAGAACTTAGTGAGAAAAGAGCACGGTAAAAGTCATCTATATATAAACCTATTGTCTTCACATTTGAACATTCTTATTCTGATACCCTACATTCATAAATTAGTTCATCATGTTTCATTAGGTATATTCTCTGAAACATCGTACTATCCTTCAAGCCAAGTAATAGAAGACTCAAGAGTACTGCCATTTCTGTGGAAACTATGTGTATGCTCTGAACCTTCCTCCTTGTTGATAAGTTGATGTTGGATATATGATCCATTGGTTATTTATTTATGTGAATGTTGTCATAGCTTTCTTACATTATTTTTTCCCGTTGATAGACATCTTTTTAAGCCTCTTGTTGACTACAAAGCCCAATTTCTTGGCTAAAACATACTTAAACAAAGACAAAGAAAAATTTGTCTATTAGCAAATAATGCCAAAGGGAAAAAAAAAATCTCTGAATTCAGTGACAATCTATGCCCAAGCAAACTACAAAATTTCTATGTTCTTCATATCCACATAAATTCTACACCAATTGGCTTCACACAAACCAGTTTTCTCAACCCATATTTAGGCAACTCTTACATTTATCAAACCTCCAGAGATGACACATCCCTAGCCACTATTTATTAGTATCTGACTTGAAAACCTAAAAAAATAGTGAATTTTGACACGTCATCTACCAGAAACAGCATAACCATTCCACCTTACCCGTTTGTAATTCTATGTGCTAAACATGAAATTCCAGCATTAAAACAATTCTAGTCAGTTCTCAACATGAACCTTATGTCTAAAATCATAATAACTATATTTTACCCATTTACATCATTTTTCCTAAAACCCTAGCTTACCCTACGTTTTTCTAGGGTAGGGCTGTGTTTTCCCCTTTTGCACTCCTTCCCCTCACTCATTTCCTGACATTCCACTTTCCCTTACTCCCCAACATTACCCCCTACCCCCTTAAATTTTCTCAATAATTTAGGAAACCCCTAACCCATCATTCCACTTCATTTTCCAAAAATCTTTGAAGGCACGCTTTCCAGAAATGACCTTTTTAGTCATTTTTTTTTTCCGAATAGATTGTGGCCAATAAGAGATGAATATTGAGAAACTGGAGGAGGTTTGTGGTCCTAAGATTCCAAATTACAATGAACTATTTCATATTTTACACAGGTATTACAGAATGAGAGATATATTCACGTCTTCATAGCCTATTTTTCTAACCGAGCAAAGCCCTGTTTTAGACATCTTTTTGCAGAAAATATTGTGAACAACTGGAGAAGAATTTTGGGAAACTGAGAGAGGTTTTGTTAGCAATCCAGGAGTCTCTTTAGGCTGTGAATTGAGAGAGTCTGATAACTTAATAAAAACTCAATAATGTATGTAACAAATGGATCAAAGGTGAACACCTTATATCGTTAAAACTTGCATACATGTGACTATAAGGAATCATATCTGCAACAAAAATGACCTCCAAGTAAACAAGACCAGAGAATCAATAATGAAAAAAGGTGTGGGAAGAAATGATATGACTAGATCCAGTCATATACTCTTCAGTGCTTATGGTAGTCAACCTCACAGCAAGAATTTTCTGTATGTCAATTGATACTCACAACACTAATGCAAAAAATGGAATCGTCACTCAATCATTATGTGAAATAAGAAAAGAAACACAATCACTCTTCAACATAAGACAAATTTGGATATATCAGGACATAACAAGGCCACCAGAGGGTACTGATTAGAGAATTTGTTAAACTGAAGTGGATGAAGAAAACTAGCTATGCCAACAATATCACATCTATCAACAATACATGTGACAGGTCAAATATAACTAGCAGTAGACTTGTAACTCTTTGTTTATTTATGCAAAGATAAAAATACTATTATTAATCATAAGATAAACAATGACATGAATAGAAGCTCAATCTCACAAGTATAGAATAAGAAGGAAAAATGAAGGTTTGAATAGTATTGAATGACATAAGCTTATTATTCCAAAATATCTTCAAAAAGTCTTAGACACAAAAGAGTACATATGGATCTTCAAGTTCAAGTCTCCCAATCTCGAGGACTAAACCTCCCCCTCCCTATTACATTTGAAATAATAAACCAAATAGTCTCAACAATCTTTGAATTGTTCCTAGTTTTTAGGAATTAAAAATTATTATTAAACTGAAACAACAAACAATAATCTTGAACTGATTGCAAAGAATGTGGAACTACTGGTATAAGTCCTTCGAATCTAGATAAAATTAATCTTGCTAAATTCTGTAGCTTCTTAATTGAATGCATAAAACATGGAGTTTTTCCTTCGACTGATGAATCCCCTTCTATCTATGCATTTGATCTTCTTGCTAGACAATTTGACTGGAAAAGTGGATCGTATCCTTAGTTGGATGCACAAAATATGAAAATGATTTATGCTCAATATAGACTCTGTCACTTATTCCTTGAATGATGGATTGGTTTTCTTTCTATTTTGGGACTCGATATTCTCTGTTGGAAAATCCCTAATATCCTGAATCAACAACAACCTTTGCAGTGATGCTCACCATCTAGCAAGAATGTTTGCAATTGGATTTTCAACTCCATTTCTTGATGACGGGTTTAGTACACCATTTCTCATGTGAGTTGTAGCTGACATTCTTTAATCTCATTCTTCTCAGCCTTTGCTGGCCATGGTTGCTCATGTTGATCCTTGCCAAGACAAGAGCCTTTCTCTTTTGACCTTGGCATAAACTTGTTACGCTGTGACTTGTATCCATCCACAGGCGGTGTAGAGGAACGAGTAGGACTGAGAGGTATCTCTCCATGAGAAGAATCATCAAATGATTCCTTTGTTTGGGTTTGATGATATACTAAATGTCATTGTTCTGCATGCAGATGCATAAAAATCTGGATCAACTATGTTCATGAACATCTGCTTTATCTCTTGAAGGCTATCTACACCATCACCCCCCATGCAGGCAATATCATTACCACTGTCTAAAGAAGCTACTTTAGAATGGAACCCACTCATTAAGAAATAAATTCATGAGATGAGGAAGTCATTTCCTTCCAGTGCTTTCGATCGACCTTTTTGTTTAAGCAAGAATTTGATCTCTTATTACTAGTGCTTGGTTTACAATAATCATCATTGACAATGTTCATAAACATTTCCTTTAATTCGTCAACAACATACCATCCCCAACAACGTTTTTGTTAGCAGGAATGTAAAAATGGGTACTACATAATACAAAGAAACTGTTATCTTTACTGTGTGAGGAACCTCAGCAAAACCCTGAACTCCAATGATATGTAAAATCAGATTCCCATAATGGATGATATCATCTCTCTGTTCCTGACATATTTTTAGTTTCTTGCTGTGCCTCTTTTCTATTGTTGCTGCAGAGGTGGTATTGCTGACCTCACCACATAAATCAATACTATTTTTATTCCCTAGAGATGATCTGTCCAACATGGAGCCTATCATTCCATCTTTGGGAAACAGGGTTTCTACTACCATCTCATCAAGTTCTTTTCAAGAAATCGAACAAACGATGCTTTACACACTTCTAGTACTCTTGGCATAATTGGAGCTAGAGTAGACACTAAAGCATTCACCTTTGGAGTTTCATGCAGATTGCTAGAAGCTACATTATTTTGGTGAGTCTGTGAATCTCCAACACTTGATATTGTTGTAGTAGATTGGCTAGTTTGAACAGTTGCGTGTGAGTTTTGGAAATGTACTTGTGGATTTGTTGGAGACAATGCATTTGATAGTCTTGGGACAATAGCCGTGGCTTTCCTAGCATGACCATTGGTTGCTACTGAGATTGAGATTGATGAGCTTTGATATGGGGGAGTGGTTGTATTTCCAGACCATAAATTTCCATTGCCAGCCAAAAACATAATTGCTTGAGCCTTGTCTATAGGAACATCATCATATACATTTACTCATCCAGTATAGAAAATTGTTGGCTATGCACCCGTTGGATTTTCAGAAACACTGGAAATAACCCTTCAAAACCGAAAAAACTCACAGATTTTTCAATCCACAATGAAGCTAAATATAATTTGGCATTCCTGGTATATTGGTGCTGGAAGAGGCTCCGACAATAGGCAAGAAAGAATGTTTTCCAACTAATGGCATTCCTTGAAATTGTCTTATCAAAGGAGCAGTTGTTCCTGCTACTTTCTCTCCCTTGAAGTATGCAGGAGAGCCTAAGAGAGTTGTTCCTGCTTCTTGCTCTCTCTACCTCATTCCCTTTGAGACTAAGAGATTGTTTTCTCAAGGTGGTAGTCAAACTAGTGTCAATCATGGTACTCCTAATATTGTTGTATCAATAACATCCTTATGAAAAGTTGATGCACAATGGAATGGGGTGAAGGAGATTTTTTCTTGCAACTGGCATGATTGTAGCTAGCATCATGTGTTTTTTTACGCTTGAGAAACTTCTTCCTAGCATGAAAACCTGCAAATAGCTAGGGAGAAATGGTGGTTGAAAATAAAAAAAAATGCATATCCCCAAAAGACACAATCAATTCAATGATCCATTTGATCCTTGCAATGCCTTTCAAGTGTCAACACATTACTTAATGAGTGTACACAACATGTGTTCTAATAAATCACTTCCTTGTAAGTATCAAAACCAAGGTTAGCCCTTTCATGTAAGTAACAAACATAAGTACATTTCCTTAGTGTAATTCAATTAGGTAAAGTAATCCCATTGTTTTGGACCTATCTAAACGAAAAACACAACAACAAAAAAAACATATGTTGCATTAATGAAAAACTACCATATATCGGAGGTTCCCTCCTCTGTGCAACGCTAAAGGATCTACAACAAAGTTGAATCCTTGTGCTTTTCAATAAAAAACTATTCTAAGGAAGAAAGGAACTACTGAAGATGAGACAATAGTGTTTATCACTAATCCATGACATATATATCCACCCATACGTGATAGTAGAGCATCCCACACTTAAGATTCTCTCAAGTCTACATGATAACATTGGACCTCTTATTTGGTTGCACATGGACCTACAATAAAATCCTTCCTTAACATGTGTTTCCTCCTAAGAGGTCACAAGTTCAAATCCATAGGGGGGTTGGGTATGTATACCTCTGTAGACTTTAGCAATCAAATCGTTGCATGGAGGGAATCCCTTGTCTCATAAACAAAGGGGTCTCATACACCAATTTGGTGTCTGTCTTGGCCGTGATCTTAAAATTAGATTATTATTATTATTATAAAAACAGAGAGCATGCAATATAAAAGAAAAAAAAATTGCCAAAAAAATGTCACTTCTTTATCACAAGCTGCACAATTAACATTTATGTTAAAATTCCTGGAAGAGACCACTATTTTTAGTGTCCTATGAAAAAAATCTTCCATTGTGTCACTAACATTGAAGGACTTACTGGGATAATCCTGAATGAAAGGTTAACTCTTGAAAGATTTGTTCTTGAAAGGCAGGTTGAGAAGGGTAAAAGCACCTGGTAACTGAAATTTGAAAAACAACCATTATTATTTGCTACAATTTGCAAATTTCAGTACATGTCTTGACCCCCTTGCAAGTAATGCTGAAAAGATGTTGATTTACCCTATAATAGCTTCTTTAAAAAATAAAATTACATCATCCAAAAATGGCGTCTCCATCTATGACCTGTCACTATTTTTGGGTTCTTTGATTTGTGTACCTGTGAAGTATACTGGATAGAAGAGGTTTATGAAAATATTGGGATTACCCTGGGCAAGTATGATTGCCACTTGCATCGAAATTTGTGTGGAGTCATAATAAGCTATCCAACTGAAGCTATTGGGGAAACAATGTGTGCAATCTTTGGTCTATAAGAAGGATGCATACACAAGTCAAATTTGTCAAAGGAAGAAACAAAGATTCACTGACAGTGCAAAGAAAATTTATCCAACCACATCAAATCAATAGATATCTCATTTCCCCTTTGGTATTTGTGTCTCATCAATGAAAATTATCCAACCACGCCAAATCAATAGATATATCAATATCCCCATTTGGTATTAGTTTCTCGTCAATTAATCAGTGGAGAAGGGTATTGAACAAAATTGAAGGCAAACTACAATATTGGATCCATCAAGATCTTCCTTTGGTAGGGTACACTACCATCCTAGGTAGAATATTATGAGTTGGTCATATTTATTACTATTTCTTCATTTTTCTTTTAGTAATAGAATATAAAAATTGGAAATGACTTGCCAAGGTTTTTATGGGGAAAACAAGGAACAAAGAAAGGTCTATTGTTAGTTGCTTAGGAAAAAAAGGAATGAAGAAAGGTCTATTGTTAGTTGATTAGAGAGATGTATTTCAAGATAATTGGTTCATGAACACTATAGATTTCCAAAAGAGGCTTTTATACATGGGAGACACATTGGATTCTCACTCCCATAAAGGACTAGACTAAAGAATAATGCCTAGATCGCAGTGCTTCCAAATTGCTGAAAAGTATGTTTTTTCCTCAAAACTTGCACAATATTCCCATATCGTAGCATGATTAACATGCAACTCAATATTAGGCCCTATATGGAAGGACTAAGTCACTAACACTGGAAATGTGATCAATCAGTCAGGTACTGTGAATACAATTATAATTAAATATAGTTTTATGGGCTAGTTCATTGTTGTTTTAGTACCACCAATCGTCATGACAAAGCCTTTGCATGTATAAATAGCAAGCTTACAAAATCATCTGATTTAGGGAACAAGAAATTCACTAGAAATGGGAGTGCAGTGCTTCTAGAAATATCAGGTTCTTCGATTCAATATCCCAAACAAGACATTGGAGGAATCAATAGTGTTAAGAAGGGGAATATAGCCAAATTGGACTAAAATCCCAAAGAGTATTGTACAAGAAAGGGAGTTGGTGATTATTATGGGCACTTAGGGTAGAAAGTGTCTGAAAAGGATGGATCTATTTCAAAAAAGTTTAAATGAAGTGAACAATTGGGTATCAAAGGAAAATGAAGGTCTCCTGATAATGGGGAAATTATCAACAAAAGGTCAACACAAAAGTTGGATGAAGAATACACTGAAAAACTTGATAATCTTAATGGATTGCATATGAACAGAATAATAAAATCATAGTGTTTTAAAAACCAAGTTAATATTACAGGGAAATCTAGAATTGAAGATCAGAGGGACAATGAGCCTCTGAAATTGTTGGAGACATAATATGAAGAGATGGTGAAAGAACATGATCTATTGGAAACAAATAATTCCTTCTTAACTTCCTCGGATAAATCAAGACTTCTTGAAAATTATCTGTATCTATCACAGTTGAGTGAGCCTAATGATTGGCGACCTAGAACTCATAGTGGAAAGCATGGAATTAGAGACAACAATAATTTATAGGAATAGAGAACAAGATAAATTTGTAGACAAGGTATATCTAGGAAACATAACGGGTTTTGACTATGATTGTCAAGCCAGAGTGAATCAGAGAACAATTGTAGTCAATTCAAGTGATGTGAAAGGATCAAATTTAAGAAATGCCCAAAATTCATCTTCAATCTCAAAAAACCTTAACAGGATGAGAAGTTCCAAATGACAAATGTATTTGGACAAGGGATAATCCCTTTTAAAATAAGCTCCAAAAGTTTTGAAAGGTTAAAATGAAGTTAGTGTTATAGAATAATTGCTATATAAGGTTGTAGATTTATTTTCAATAGTTGTTGTTATTAACCCTTCAAGCTTGATAGTTTTAGGACACTGAGCAAACACTTTGCTTATTCATGGAGAACTTAAGCTAAATCAAGCCAACAATTAAAGAGTTTTCTTCTTTCAGGAGGTGAATCCTTTGGTGATAGAGGGTAAAAGTGGTAGTTTTCAAGGAGGTGAATCCTTTAGTGATAAGGGGAAAAAGAGGTAGTTTGATGAGTTGATACTAGCATTGATGCAAAGAGAGACCATTGCATAAACTCTACAAGAGGTGTGAGAAGAGTGTTTCCATTTTTTTCTCCATTTTTTTGGACCGACTCTTGAGCCTCATTTATTTAACATTACTTCACCTTTTAAGAATCCCCTAAAATAATGCTTGTATGTCTAGCACATATTTTCGAGATGGACAAAATATGGCATCTCTGTGAGAACCTCCTTCCATATTAAACATTTTCTCAAGTTCCCTAATGATCTCAGCATACCTTGACACAACTCCTACTGGGATTTTTTTCTTTGTAAGTAAAAAGAAATTTGTGTACTAACATTTGGGAGTAAGATTAAACAAATATTTTGTGAAATCTTCTGCTAGGCATGATATACCTCGACTGGTCCTTTTCCAAGGGTTTATCAGTGAAATTGTTTCTTCCATTAAAATTCATGTTTGATACACCCCATCAAAGATGATTATGACAAAATACATCACCATAATCCATAATCTAGGATAGATTTCCAATGTGTGGACTATTTTCAAAAGACAAAATACACATGTTCAGAGTGGTACTATATATTGTGTCCAGATACCAAGAGAAGGGAAAATACAGGGAAAACTAATCATTGAAATTTTCTAACATAATTATTTGCTATGAGGAAACACACTGAGAAAGTGAGATGAAGGTAAATACCTATCAAGATGAATAGAAACCCTGGTAAGTGTTCACCGTCATAACCTTGTGCCTTGTTGCATTGGGAACTAATCGATTCTGTAAGTGCAATCTGTAAAATTTCAAGTTGAATCGCGTTGGCTCTCTCAAGAACCTCTGTAGTGCTCACGAGTTAGAAAAACCTATGGTTATACAATACAAATCATTCATCATAAAGATCTTATTTGAACTCGATGCACATATGGGCAGATCCCATACGATTTATAGCAGATGGGAGGGCCAAATTGCTCCAAGAAATCCCCTTGTTCATTGGAAATTGGGCAAAGGGAATATTGTAGCTTCTAAGTGCCCATACTACAAAATTGGGGCATATTAAATGATAAACCCTAGTTTACCAAATGGGAGGGCGAAGATGCTACCAAAAACTCCCATATTTCTAGAAATTTGGCAAATGGAAGCCTGCAGCTCCACATTTCAGGGACGATATATATATTTTTTTCTCTCTCCCTCCTAAAAACATGGGCTAACCCATTATACAATTTTTCCCTTAAAATAAATTAGGGGCTATTGATATAAGTTCTAAAAAATCACTCCAATACAAAAAATTCGCCCAATAAAAATTTGGAGGTCTTTTAATTTCTCCCATGAGCGAAATTTCGCCCCTAAAATCATCCTTGACAACAACTTGTCTCATAAATATTATCAACCAAATCATATCTACTCACCAAGATCAATCACCAAGACAACTCTCAAATATGTGAATTAACCAAGCATAACACAAAAAATCATAATCATCAACAAGATCAATATGCGCTTCTAATAATATACCAATACAAGTATGCTACATCATACATAAACCATGTGTCAACAATACTACTAACAAGTGCCTCCAACCATGTGCCAAGTATGTACCAATCATGCATCAACTACTCATAAACTACAACTCATCAAGATGTACCAACATTGTCAACTATACACCTCATGTATGTGCCAACTCATCAACTACTTGTCTCAACCATGTACCCAATATGTACCTCAACCCCTCATCAATTTCATAATACAAATATGATTTGTAAATCTGTAATAGACCTGGTGTACATGATCACATACTTGTAAACCTTCCTTAACTTTAACAACAAGAGACTACCATTTTCATCAAGCTTTTCTTTAGTCTCACATGAATAGTTTTGGATTAGTCAACAACCCTAACTTGCAATAATCATAACTATGTACTTGTATTGAATAAAGGTCTAAAATTGGTACACAATGTTCTTCAGTGTATTTTATGCAGTTCCTAGAGATTTCACTACTTGGAACCTCTCATAAAATGAGTTATAGTAAAAATGGCATACCTTGTTGAATTCTGGCTTATTCTAGAGAGCGAAGTTGTAGAGTATTCCTCACACAGAATATTTGTTGTATGGATCTGAAAATTGTACATAGAATACGACATCCTGTACTATAACCAATAAATTTGTTCTTACTGAATTTGAATCTATTATGAATAAGTTATGATTTTTTTACCCGAAACACCTGTTTTAGACTAGTTTCAGGACTAACAACAAACCCTATTTTCCACGGTGTGTAACTCCAAAAATACAATGACACACAAGATAAAATTTGTACCAAAACTACTTGGATATGTTTCCTCAATGGCATCCCAATTTCATGGTCTAAATCATTCTAGAAAAAAATTATTGCGAAAATGGTGAGATGACCTGTAAATAACATACCTTAGAAAACATCATCAGAATAATTTATCCTCCCTTGAATTTCGGCCTTGTTTACTTCACCTTCCCTCTGAAATTCATCTTAGATATAATTTATTTACCTCAGTCACTTGTAGATATTCAATATTGTCAAGTGTGTTTAAAATGAGAGAGCCTTGCCTCTTATTTATACTTTCATGTAGCTTCCTCAAGGGGTTACCTTTTAACCATCTTAACCCACTTTCCTTATTTTAGGGTTAACCCACTTCTAACCACTTGTCCATTTAGTAATTTCTCCATTAAATTTATTATTTAAATAATTTCTTTTTCATCCTCTTTGACTTAGACTACACTCATCAATTCACTTTATTATTTAAATAATTTCTTCTTTGCAAACACTTTGACTAATTTGACCTTTTGGGGCTTCTAGATGACCCATGAGGGTTCTCTAACTTCACATGGCCATAACTCTCTAACCGTGAGGAGTTATGTGACGTTCCACATACCACCATAAATGGAATGAAATGTAATATCCATATATAATAGTTTTACTTGAAAATATATCAAAAATCATACCATTATCCATCAAACAAACTTGGGTCCATTACCCAAACCTTTGTGCTACCGGAATTCACTACCGAAATTTCTTCAAGGGTTGACATCAATAACAACCAACCCAATTAATCAACAATATCCCCCTTTTTAATTGATGGAAATATTTTGATGCAATGCTGAAGTCATGTCATGCAATACCGAAGTCATATCACTCATGCTCCCCCTGTAACCATTGCTCTCCCTGGAACCATGCTTCTGTGCTCTTTCTCTAAGCCTGCATCTGATAAGTCTCTCCCCCTTTGTCATCAATGGAAAAGGTATATTTCCATATGGGGATTTTCCCCCTAACTGAACTGTCCATGGGGATACTCGTCTTAACTGAAATCTTCCTGAAACTGATTTTCCAACCTGAATTTTCCTCTTTATGGTGCTTCCTCGTGTAAATATAAGACATATAAGATAAGAATTCAAAATAATTAATTTTGGAGTAGAAATTACTCTGAGTCTCTGCATAGATACTCAAAGGCTTCTCATGGAAGCGGTTTTGTAAAGATGTCTGCCACTTGTTCTTTTGTGCCCACATATTCAAATCTGATGTTCTTCTTTGTAACCTGTTCCTGTAGAAAGTGCTACTATATTGGAATGTGCTTCATCTTGGATTGCATCACTGAGTTCTTTGAGATACTGATGAAGCTTGTATTATCACAATAGATTGGAATGGGATCATCATACTCAACCTATATATATGTCAAAGTTTGTTTCATCCATAGAACCTGTTTACAAGATCATGTTGCTGCAATATACTCTGCCTCAGATGTAGATAAGGATACTGATGATTGTTTCTTGCTTAGCCATGATACTAAACACTCACCCAAGTAGAGCACGTCTCCACTGGTGCTTCGTCAGTCATCAATGCAACCTGCCCAATCTGCATTTGTGTAGGCAGTAAGTGATAGATCCTTTCATTTTGGATACCATAACCCAAAATCTTATGTTCCTTTGAGATATCTAAAAATCCTCTTTACTACTAATACATGTAATTCCTTTGGTGTTGCTTGAAATCATGCCACCTGGAAAACTGCCTGCATTACATATGGTCTGGATGTTGTCACATATAGTAAGCTACCAAACATTGACTTGTATTGCCTCTGGTCTGTAGACTTTGAATCATCATCTTCGCTCAACTTTCAACTGGTTTGCATGGAAGTGGTAACTAGTTTGCAATCTTCCATTCTGAACCTCTTTAGAATTTCTCTGATATACTTAGTTTGAGAAATAAAAATTCATTGGTTTCTTTGACAGATCTGAAGAACCAGAGAAAAGGATAGTTCTCCAAGTAATTACATTTCAAATTCATTCTGCATATCCTTTGCAAATTTTTTGGCTTAACCTGTCATTAGTACTTCCAAAAACAATATCATCAACATAAATTTCAATTAATAAAATACTACCTTGAGTTACCTTGATGTAGAGGTTGTTGTCTTTGCTTCCTTTCCATAGTTCACAGGGAGTTTTTTCATTGTTGTTTCTAAGAATTACTTTGTTTTGAATGTGAACTGTTGTATGCACTGCATGTGTCCAAAAAATATCTGTCAATTTGGAATCCATTAGCATTGTTCGAGCCATTTCCTGTGTAATTATCATCCATTATGATAATGTTCCTTTGTCTCTAAACCAATATCTAAACCAATCTATGAATCCATGCTCTCGTCCACTGTCATATATCTGTCCAAACCTACTAAGTGTTCTTACAAATCCATCTTTGTCCATACTTTCCAAGACTCTACTACACAATTGTCCATAATTTTGACTCACATGTCACTGTAATATCATGAAGTAATACTACAACTGACTAATTTATCATATTGTACTTCTACTAACTGAATGCACTGAATCTGTCTACTCAAATTCTGCAAGCTACTCGAAGGATGGTTCTTTGGTCTATCTTAGCTACCGCATAGACTCCCCCTGTCTAATATTCATATTATTTGAGAGTCTCTAAGAAAGATGGATCAAAACAATTCCTTCTTTGATGTGTATTCATAATCATCTTCATTGGTAGATTCATCATCTCTCTGAGCTTTGACTTCTTTCTTTATTTCTGTGGATTCATCTTTTACTACAATGCCCAAAAGTGCAATATCTTGAACCTATTCCTTATTTACCCATCCTTCTTTTCTTTCAGTTATTTTCCAAACCTTTATGTATCTGACATCTTTCTTTTTCTTTGTAGAATTTTCTTCATCTCGTTTTATTGTCAATCTTGCGATCTATGGGACCTGGTCCTTGTTCACATGTTTTTCGTGTTTTCTTATCCATACTTTCTTATATCTAATATCAATGTTCTCTTTCATGGAAGTATCGATCATGCTTCTACAATCACTAGCTATGTGTCCATAGTTATTCCATTTGTAACATTCAATGTTAAGTGGGGCCACATAGGCATTTATTGCTTGAACATTTCTTTTATAATCCTTGCAATCTGCAACCTTATGTCCAAAATTAGTACAATAAAAACAATGGCCATAAAAGAAATTTGCATACCTGGGAGTGAATTATCTTCTTTGTGGTGTAGTACTTCTAAATTTCTTTCTTGACTAATCATGATCATGATTGAAGCTTCTTCGTGGCTTGAACATGAATGGTCTTCTTGAATATGTATCTTCAATAGTTTTCTTAGATTCTGGTTGATCACGATTCCTTCCTTCGAGTACTTCTGCATAACTCTTTCTATTTTCTTCATTCTTATTTTCTAGCAACCTTGAGTGCTTCTCTCCATTCTCTATAACTGATGTGGATGTTTCCGTCTCTTCAACGTTCTTGTTGATATTGACGATTTTACTTCTCAATGTGACAACTTCTTCTTCAAGATTCTCAACCTCTTCTTCTTTCTTCATTATCTGTGACTTCATGACTTCTTCTGTTCGTTTCACTTCTTCAAGATGAATTTTTAATGTGATTATTTCTTCTTCAAGTCCTTTGTTTTCTTGACCAAACTCTACCTCAAGATGGTTCAGATCATTAGTTATTTCTTTAAGATGATCTGTCAATATCTTCTCTCTCATTTCTGCTTCTTCCTTCCGTGTTGGCTTCCAAATACTTCTTTTGATATTCAAGATTTTCTTCGATCTTTCTGGCTTCTTCTAGCTGAGTTATTAAGTTCTCGATGGCCTATTGGGATTCTTTAAAAATGTGAACACTTTCCTTTTGTTTCATCAATTCTTTCTTGAGTGACTTGTTTTCTTCTCTTAGTTCATCTAAAGCACTAATCAATTCCGCTTCACAATTTTCTTCCTTTTCAATTAGTTTTTATGTCTCATTTCCTTCATGGAATTCTATTTCAAGATGTCCGTGTTTTTCACAATTAAAGAAAGACAACATACCTCTGGTGATTATGTACTCTTCATCTTCTGAATCTATTTGACATGGTGAATACAATTCTTCTTGATATGTATTTGCATCTTCATTGGCATTTTCTTAATCTGTGATGGGTGAAGAATATATGTCATGTAACGTATCCCAAAGTTATTTGGCTGATGAACATTTACCAACCTTTTCTCTTACCAGATTAGGTAATCCTTCCCAGATGAAATCCATTGCTATTTTTTTATTCTTCTTCAATTCCTTCTTGGCTGCAGTCTTTGCCCTTTTTGAACTATGATATCATGTAACAACTGATAGCCAAATATAATTCTCTTGTTCCTGTAAAAATAATTTTGTCCTTCTACTCCACATCTCATACTTTAAACCATTTTTACCATTGAACAATGGCATTCCATTCTCAGCATAATCCACGATTTCCTTCCAGTGGTTAAACTGTTTCTTGAAGGAATCGACTCTGATACCATTTGTTGGATTACTAAGAGGGGGGGTGGGGGGGTAAATCAATAATAGAGCAATTTAATCCTTTTTAACCATATAATGCAAGTGTTATATAAATATAGCATTATCATCCAATAATTTCCTAGTAAATAAACAATGAACAAATGAGAAATCATACACATACACAGTACATCAGTGTTTTTACATGGAAACCCAAAGGGGGAGAAAACCACAAAATGATTTTTCTTATATGTATTTAAGAATTACATTCATTAGAAGCACCAACTTCCTTTGTTTTCCAACTGTAATTGGAAGGAGGCTCCAACCCCCTAGTTTCTAAGGCTACAACCTGAAGGAAGCTCCAACTCCCTAATTCTCTGGGTACAAGCAAAAGGAGGCTACAACCCCCTAGTTTCTCAGGATACAACCCAAGGGAAGCTCCAACTCCCCAATTCTCTAGCTACAACTAGAAGGAGGATACAACCCCCTATGTTCTACGTCTACAACCAGCAAGTGGCTACAACCACCTGTCCTTGCCCCATCCAACCGCCCTGACATATAAGTAGAATGATGGAACCACTTTCACACTATCACTGTGAGATATACTGCTATAAACACGTACGAATCAACTTGCACCAAAAAATATGTACCAATAACCTGAACCATGCATCAACCATGCATCATCCTGTACCTCAACCTGTAATCAACATGTAACTCAACCTATAATCAACCTATACCATCAACACGTGCATCAACCATGCACCAACCATGCACCAACCTGTACCTCAACTTGTAATAAAACTGTACCATAAACAAGTACATCAACCATGCACCAACCTCTACCTCAACCTGTAATAAAATTGTACCACAAACAAGTGCATCAACCATGCACCAACTTGTACCTCAACTTGTACCATGAACAAGTGCATCAACCATGCACCAAACCTATACAAATAACCTATCACAAAAACCTGTCCAAACAACCTATATCATCAATCTTATCAACCAATTCAGATCTACTCACCAAGATGAATCACCAAGACAAATCTCAAATATGCGCATCAACCAAGCATAACACAACAACTCATAATCATCACCAAGATCAATATGTGCTTCTAATAATATAACAATACAAGTATGCTACATCATCCATAAACCATGTGTCAAAAATACTACTAACAAGTGCCTCCAACCATGTACCAAGTATATATCAATCATGCATTAACTACTCATCAACTATGAATCATCAAGATGTACCATCATCGTCAACTATACACTTCATGTATGTGCCAACTCATCAACTACTTGTCTCAACCATGTATCCAACATGTACCTCAACCAAAAGCCCTCATTAATTTCATCATCCAAATATGATTTGTAACTCTGTCATAGACATGGTGTATATGATCACATACCTGCAAACCTTCCTTAACTTTAACAACAAGAGACTCACATTTTCATCAAGCTTTACTTTAGTCTCACATGACTATTTTTGGATTAGTCAACAACCCTAACTTGAAATAATAATAACTATGTACTGTAATGAATAAAGGTATAAAAATGGTACACAATGTTCTTCAGTGTCGTTTATGCAATTCCTCCATATTTCACTACGTTCAACCTCTCAGAAAAGGAGTTATAGCAAAAATGGCATACCTTGTTGAATTCTGGCATATTCTAGAGAGTGAAATTGTAGAGCATGCCCCGCACAGAATATTTGTTGTATGGATCTGAAAATGGTACAAAGAATACTATAGAAGGTACTCTAACCAATACATTGGTCTTACTGAATTTGGATATGTTATGAAGAAGTTATGAATTTTTTACCTGAAACATCTGTTTTAAACTAGTTTCAGGACTAGCCACAAAACCTATTTTGCACGGAGTGTAACTCCAAAAATACAATGACCCAGAAGCTGAAATTTGTAACAAAACTACTTGGATATGTTTCCTCAGTGGCCTCCCAATTTCATGGTCTGAATCATTTTATAAAAAACGTTATTGCAAAAATGGTGAGATGATCTATAAATAACATACCTTAGAAAACATCATCAAAATAATTTATCCTCTCTTGAATTTCGACCTTCTTTACTTCACCTTCCCTCTAAAATTCGACTTAGATATCCTTTGGTTACCTCAGTCACTTGTATATATTTAATATACTCAAGTGTGTTTAAAATGAGAGGGCATTGCCTCTTATTTATACTTTCATGTAGCTTCCTCAATTGGTTACCTTTTAACCATCTTAACCCACTTTCCTTATTTTAGGGTTAACCCACTTCCAACCACTTGTCCATTTAGTAATTTATCCATTAGCTTTATTATTTAAATAATTTATTTTGCATCCTCTTTGACTTATAGTAGACTCATCACTTCACTTTATTATTTAAATAATTTCTTCTTTGCAAACACTTTGACTACTTTGACCTTTTGGGGATTCTATATGACTCATGAGGGTTCTCCAACTTCACATGGCCATAAAAATCTCTAATCATGAGGATTTATGTGATGTTCCACATACCACCGGAAATGACATGACATGTACTATCCATGTAGAATATTTTTACTTGCAAATATATCAAAACGCATACCATTATCCATCAAACAAACTTGGGTCCATTACCCAAACCTTTGTGCTACCAAAATTCGCTACCGGACTTTATGCAAGGGTTGACATCAATGAAACCCAACCCAATTAATCAACATAAAGAAGTTTAGGAAACAATGAATTTGATGAGTGTAGGTACTTCCTCCCTAAGAACGCTAGGTTTTGAATTACAGAAGAAAAAAAAAATTAATGGGAAGGAAGGGACTAGGATAAAACCATAAAGCATGACACCTCGACTATGGAAATTATAATATAATAAAATCGGCCATCAAGGTAAGAAATTGATTTATGTATCAACATATGTAGCATTATATAGTTTTATTTGTATTCACTTATTTTTATCATACATAATAGTTATTGTTGTTGCATATATGTTTCATAAAAGTTGTCAATACATTAATGGGATTCCATGAGGAATGGAAATATACTCCATCCAATTCAGTAGGTTTCCCTACTATGAGTAGCTACAAGTAGACAATGTTTTTGATATAATGCATATACAAAAGAATGTTACAAAATCATTATGGATAATCTTAGATGGAAGGAGTAACAAACACAAAATCATTATGGATAATCTTAGATGGAAGGAGTAACAAACACAAAATCATGAATGTTTGTAGTGACATTTTGGAAGCCGATTATGTAATGTGAAATATGATTCAATATTCTTCTAATTATGGAAAACTAAACAATCTTCCATGGTTATTTAAAAATAAAGGAAGCAATGTTGTAAACTTGACATTAAGAAAAATTAATTTTCCACTGGTTTTTCTTCAAACATAAATAATATCTTAATGAAGAAAGGTGAATTTGGTAGGGTAAAAAATCATGATTGACATACCTTTATCAAGGTAATTTGTTGAATCATTTTTGTTTTATTTCTTTTTTTAACATAAAACATGTTATATATGATCTCGACAAGTACATGAGGTAAGTAACAATTTATATTTCAAAGGTAATTAGTTCCATAACATGCCGAAATGTGATTTACTTGCATTGTGTAATTATTATTTTCCTGAAACCTATGATTTGTTTGCATCATGTGTAGAATTTATTCATCAAAAGGAATACGTAAAGAATATATAAAGTATTGGAAGAGAGAAATTGAAATGTGTGGATTTGTACACACAAGGTCGATGTGGATGATGGAAAGACACTTGAAGGCATTGAAGGCCTTCATTAAACAAATATCATGTCCTAAGGGATCTATGGTATATCAATCCTTTGAGTATATTAGTGAGAATATTCCCAAAGTAGTAGCAGATATCAATGTGCGTCTCGTATGGGATGTCAATTCCATAAACAAACATGAAAGAGAGGCTTTATAAATGAGAAAAATGAAAGGTGAGATGATAGAGAGCTATAATAGTTTATATTATTATTATTATTATTATTATTTTTTCCGATATTGTATGCGTTGTACTTTTTTCCTCCAAATATTTATACTAGGTCTAAATATTTTTATCAATTGAAAAATTAATTTTAAAATGTCGAGCATGTTGCAAGTAAAACACCATAAGGCTATGTGGTGCAATGGCCATAAATTTTGCATCAAACAATTGGATGATAAGAACAAAACCTCTAATTATGAGATAATCATAGTCTTCCATGTTACTATTGTTTCCTCTAGCATTGATATGCATCCAAACGTATCTAAAATTAGATACTTTGGCTTTTTGGATGATATACTTGAGTTAGACTATAAATATGTCAAAGTAGTTCTCTTTAAGGTCACTTGGTACATGTTACGAATGAATGATTAAGATATTCATAGAAATATTGATGAGCATGATAATGGATTTATCGTGATTAATATAAGGTTATTATAGTTGGTTATAGAGCACCATGTCCTTCCAAGTCAATGTCAGCGCGCCTTTTATTCACAACTGCTAGGTAAAAAACATTGGTCATATGTTGTTAGATGTGATCCCAAATGAAGGCCTGATCCATATTTATGAGAAGAACGAAATGAATAACAGATTGAATACAATAACACAAATGTTAGAAAAACAGGACCACGGAGCAATAAAATAAAACAAATGCGGAAATAAAACACAGAAGATACACAATACAGGAGAGATACAGATTTACGTGGTTCACCCAGTGTGGGCTACGTCCACCAGAGAAATTTCCAGGTCCTTTCTTTATTATTATCCAAAAAAATGAAGGGATACAACCTACAACAAAACCCGTTGTAACTTCCTCTTCTTTCTCTCACAATCTCCTCTCTCAGAATACAATACTTGCCAACCTACATAGCCGCAATACATTTCCCTCATAAAAGAGGGTTGCCTTCTAGGGAAAAAAACCCTAACATAATCTCTATATGATCCGAAATCGGATTCAGAAGCCTGTTAGGGCTTGAAAAATGCTCAAAAATGAAAGTGCTTGGAATCCGACGAAACCAACACCATTGTGTCCGGATCGTCTTCCTGATTCTGGTGGTATATTTACTTTGTCAAACAGAGTCCGTATGAAGAAGATATCGCATTCTATCCGCCAAGACAAACAGGCAAAATTTTTGGATGCTGACTGTACCTGTCCGTATAGTCCGTACAGTCCGTATAGGACACGTGCCAGGTCCGTATAGGACACGTGGTAGGTTCCGTACAGGACACATGGCAGCCTCAGGTAGTGACACATGTCAGGCAGATTTGGCATCTTTGGTGTACGGCTAGACCAATCCCGAGGTGACACGTGTCACCACTGGAAGGGTGACACATGGCATGGGATGATGTCAGCAGCCTACGTGTCAGATGATGTGGTGACCGTATGATGATGTGGCACGGATGATGTGGCAGGGGACTGGATGTACGAAAGTTGACGTGGACCAATGGGCTGCTGACACGTGGCAGTTTTTTGGTCAAATGATTGGGTGCCACGTGGCCCAATCATGGGCTGCCACATGGCACCCAGGTATTGGTTGAAATTTTTGTTAAAATATTATGGAGGGCCGTGGGGTTTGGCCCCCAGACCTCCCCACCGACAATGACTTAACATAATCCGTCCAACCGTTACGCCATGTTTTGTTCCTTGTAATATGTATGTTTCACATTACATTTAAAATGGAG
>JZKD02S1490501.1:567911-606956 GCA_000966675.3 Picea glauca | reverse complement strand
CCTTTTAGGGCTTCTAGATGACATATGAGGGTCCTCCAACTTCGTAAGGCCATAAATCTCAAACCGTGAGGAGTTATGTGACGTTCTACATACCACCAGAAATGGCATGACATGTTATATCCATATAGAATAGTATTATCTGAAAATATATCATAACTCATACCATTACCCATCAAACAAACTCGGGTCCATTACCCAAACCTGGGGTGTCCAACTTCTCATGTCCATAACTCTCTAACCGTGAGGAACTATGTGACGTTCCACATACCACCGGAAATGACATGAAAAACACTATCCATCCAGGATATTTTCCCTGACATATTTACTTTCCTTCATCTCATTATTCCACAATTAAGCATGGGTTCACTTACTCCACAAAGCGTCTTTCCGTGAGGGCTTTCACCATAAGGGGATCACTTTGGAGTTCATCCATATTTACTTCTTATCAACAATGAAAAAACAATAATGAGTCATATTTGCATCAAACAATATTGGGTCCATTACCCAAATCTTTGTGCTACGGGTCTTTCTTCAAGGGTTGACATCAATGAAAACCAACCTTAATCAACATAGGATACCATAGTTATAGACTACCATACAAGGCTTCATAGAGCATGTTAAGAAAATTTAATGAAGAAGTATTAGAGGAGGACAAAATCAATGTTGAAAATAAAAAATAGATTTAATCTCCAAATGTTTTTAAGTATATGAACTTAGTATGCAATTGTCTATATTATATATAAAAAAAAACTTGATTTGGAAGGAGCATGATGGAAAAGTTTAAGATCAACTTTTCTCTTATATGAACAAGAGAGTTTCTCACAATCGATCATCCAAAAATGACCCTCCATTCTCTTTAAATAGAGATCATGGACCAATAAGGTGCTAAGCCACAGATCAATGTAGTCATTAAGATCGAGGAGAATATGAGCCATCAGATCACTCTATGTATAGAACATATCATGACTATCATATTACATAAATACAAATGCATACTAAAGAAACACACTAAGAAACACACTTTAACCTAAAGACACATTAGAACAAGTTGATCTTAATTAACTCCTAAGTGTCTAAATATACTAACACCCCCCTTAAGAACAACTTGGGATAGGATTGAAGGATTTACAAAGGTGACAAAATAGGAGAAGGAAGGAGGCATTATAACCTATCCCCGCTTAATGACAACTTCCTAAACTCCTAACATAGATCAAAGTTTTGAAAACTTAACTTCACTTCTATATGAGACTTTGTGAATATGTCTGCAACTCGATCTTTTGTAGGGAAAAGAGAACTTCAATAAATCGATCATGAATGAGATTTCTGATGAAGTGCATTTTTATATCAATGTGTTTGTTGCACTGATGTTGATCTAGATATTTGGAAATATTGATGGCACATTGATTGTCACACCATAGGGTAGTCATATGTTGTTGCTGGAATACAAAATGTGAAAGGATATGTCGAAGCCACGAGGATTCTTGACTTGCATTAACCGCTACTCGGTACTCTGCTTCTACTAAATAAAAAGAAACATGGTGTTGTTTCTTACAAGCCCAAGTGACAGGTCAAAAACTAAGGATGAAAACATAACCTGCAATAGACTTTCGATCACCAGGATCACATATTCAATTCAAATTAAAGCAACCAACAATGGAGTCCCCTTGAAATATAATGTATTCCAAATTGAATTGTACCTCAGACATATTGAAGTATCCTTTTAGCTACTTTCCAATGGATTTTAGGGGTGTTTTCATATACTGGGAAACAAGACCAACAACAAAGGAAATATCGAGATGGGTATGAGTCAAATATAGGAGGCTAGCAAGCAACTGACGGTACAAAGTGGCATCAAATTCGAGCATAATACATATGAAAATACGTTTGACTCTAGTCTGGAAGGGATAAGGAGATGGCTTAGAATCATCCATGTGAAAGCAACGAGGAAGGTCACAAATATACTTAGACTAGGAAATAAAAATTCCTCCCTTGGTTTGGAATACTTGGAGGGAAAGGAAATAATGTAAGTAGCCCAAGTCTGTCATTTCAAATTTCTTTTTAAGGCTAGATTTCACATGGGATAAAATTTTAGGGTCACTACCAGTGAGGATAAAGTCATCAACATAAAGCAAAAAGTATTATGAGAGGGATCCTACTTTATTTGTATATACATTAGGGTTAGAATGACATATAGAAAAGCTAGTGTCAAGAAGAAAGTTGTCCATTTCGGCATACCAAGCTTGAGGAGCTTGACTAAGACCATAAATATATTTCTTAAGGAAACAAACAAGGTTGGAGTCATTCTAGACATAGCCAAGAGGTTTTTCCATGTCCATGCAAGTAGGCGTATTTGACATCCATCTGATGGAACTCCCATTTATGTGAGGCTGCAAGTGCTAGAACAAGGTAGATGGAATTCATTTTGGATACAGGGGAAAATGATTCATTATATTCAATGCATTCAACTTGAGAGAATCCTTTAGCTACTAATCGAGCCTTGTTCCTTTCAACACTTCCATTTGATGCATACTTATTTCTATACACCCATTTACATCTAAATTTTTTTGTTCCTTTTGGAACAGGTACAAGATCCCAAGTATCATTCTTCATTAAATATAGATACTCTTCATTCATTGTTGTGTCCCAATCTAGATGGTCTAAAGATTCTGCAAATGTGTTTGGATCATGAGTCTTTGAAACTTGGGCCAAAAGAGAAGAGGTTTGTTGGAACTATGAACATGTCTGATTCCAATATGAAGGATCACAAACAAGATCACTAGTTAACTCTCGTGTTGAACAAACCCATTTGGGAAGGCGTGGTGTCAGTGTAGTTTCATTTTCAATGGACTCATATGGAGGAAGGTGATTGGGTGGAGGTGGATTTTCAACCTCAATGTCATCACCTGAATAAGAAGAAACCATAATATGAATAGAATATGGCACAAATGATGAAGATGGCTCATAGATCGAAGATGAAACAAATGTTGAATTAGAATCATAAACCAAGCTATTTTCATAAAATTTAGCATCTCTTCTAATAATAATTTCATTGGAATGAGGTTGAATAAGTTGGTAGCCTTTGAATTCTTCAAAATATCCAACAAATATGCACTTCTCACTTTTAGGCTGAAATGATTTTCTTTTCTCATGAGGAACATGATCCCATGCTACACTACCAAATACATGAAAGTGGCTTACATCTGGCTTAATTTTATTCCATGCTTATTTTTTTGTTATATTTTTAAAACCTTTGTGGGAGTGCGATTTATTATGTAATTTTCACAATTGATGGATTCCGCCCAATAATGAAGACTTAATCCTTTATATTGGATCATACATTTAGCCGTTTCTTTTAATGTGAGATTCTTTCTTTCAACAACACCATTTTGTTGTGGTGTATATGGAACACTATGTTTCATTTGAATGCCCTTGTAAATTTATTATTCACATAGTTGTCTCCATTATTTGTTCTTAACCTTTGAAGTTTATGTCCAAATTGTTTTTCTACAAGGGCCTTGTAAGCCAAAAACTTGTCAAAAACTTCACTCTTAAGTTTTAATAAGTAAACGTAAGTGCATCTAGAGAAATCATCAATGAAATTTAAGAAACACTTGCACCCAAATAAATAAGGAGAAGAACGCGGACCACACAAATCACAGTGACTAAGTTGCAAAGGGGTCTAGGTGTGCTAAGAAGCACGTTTGCCAAAACTGTCCTGATGATGTTTGTCAAGAAAAAAACTAGCACAAACACTATATTTGCAAGAAATAAGAGGAAGACCAATCACCATATGTTGATTACATAGTTTTTGCAATGAGAAATAGTTTAGATGACTAGACCACTCATACCAAATTTTTCTCAAGTCATTGATATGAACAACAAAAACTGATGGAAAAGATATTGACCCAAAGTTTTCAAACTTGTACAACCTGATAATATCATCAACAATTCCAGTTGCTAGGATATTCTTAGGATATTTTAAATCCTTGATTACAACTTGGTGAGGTGAAAACTCTACGGTTTTACCCTCACATGAATGAGTAATCTGATAAATTGATAGAAGGTTGCAGGAAATATTTGGAACACATAATACATCATTGAAATGACCATTATCTACCTGAATTGTTCCATACCCTACAACACTAAGATATCTATCGTCATCGACAAATAATTTTTTGGTGTTACATTCCTTAAGAGCAGAAAATATGGCTTTATCATTAGCCATATGATAAGATACTCCATAATCAATAAGCCATTCATCATAATAAGAAGTAGAAGTTGCATTGAAGGAGAAAATAGAAGTAGACAGTGCATGTCCATGAGAAGAAGAAGAATAATCAATACTCGTGTTTTTCTTCTTCTAAGGATTCCATTCTTTTAAAACATTTAGATGTCACATGACCATCTTTCCCACAAAATTTGCAATGTATGTCAGTCTTCTTACTTTTGGATTTTTCTCCTTTGTCACCAATAGGAGTATAAGCTGCCTGGGAGGGCTTGGACCCTTGTTTTTCTTGTTGTTGTGGTAATAATGTTTCTTCTTGGGATTCTTGGATTTATATTTCTCCTAGGCCACTAAAAATTTATTATATGTACCTACAGTGTTGATCAATCCAATTTGTACAAGCTTATCTTGCTCTTGAATCAGAGCATCTAAAAAAGACTCAAGATAGGGATATTTATAAGCACTTCCCAAGGATTCTGTGGTGGCATAAAAGGTAGATACAAAAACAAAATATGCACTACCAAGCTTAGTAAGAATAACATATATGCATAGATCTTCCTTCAGATCTATTTTGTAGTCTATACATAAAAATCTAAGTGTTTTGAACTTAGATAAATGCTATTCAATGCAAGAAAAATCATTGAGACTTAAAGTCATAAAACCGATTTTCTAAATTATGGGCTCGAATAATATTGTGTTTACCAAACACATCTTGAATCTTTTCCAAAGATTCATCGAGGGAATTAATTCCTTGAAGATGAAACCTTAAATCAGGAGAAAGTTGGCTAAAGATGAAATTGATTTTTTCTTTATTTCTTTCTTGTAGGTTTGTTTTTTGGTAAGTGTTCATTTCCTTTTTTCCTGAAAATACTCTTCTAGAAATAATCTTTCCTATAGGATTAATCTTTAGGATTATGGAATCACATAAATATTTTCATCTACTCTTTCTGAGAATTATCTCTCAGAAATATTTTTCTTTTCCATTCACTTGACTTTGTGTTTCTCCTCTTTTGATTTGTCACTTAAAAATAAAAAATATAAAAACCATAAATATAAAGAAAAAACCTTTCACATAAATCTCATCGAAAGGATGTCGAGCCATAATCTCTAGGATTATTCCATTCAAATGGGGAAGAGTCTAATTGGGCCTCTTCCTTGGGTTTAATCCCTCTTGTTAAGATTTGGGAATCTATCCCCCTCAACACATCAAAGGAGTACCTTTATTACATTCCTAATAATCATCATTTAAACATACACATTCATGTACCCCATAGGTTCACCCCAGTGGTCAATCATAATGTTCATCATCTCGCTCAATATTAAAGAGTGACATATTCAAAATCATTTATAATAGTGGATGGTTGAGCCATTTCTAATTTGCGTTGAGTGGTTGGGAACCTATAGTTATCTTATCCACAAACATTTATTTTTCAAGCATTATTTTCGAGTTGTAGTTAATAGGAAAGTAGGTTTCAAGGAGGATAGTAAGAATTTTATTGGTGGAATTGACATATCTAACAATAATGAATGTTCTAGTGAATGGGGAATTCAATATCATATATGCAATCATAATGGTTTTTTGTTCCCATTGGCTATGGTTGATGATAACAATGAGAAGATGCGTTGAATCAACATAAACATCATAAGGAGGAGAATTTTCATAATATGAATATGAGTTGACTATAAATGAGCCAACACCACATTAATGGAAAGGGTTGATGACAAGTCCCTTGTATTAATAAAATTCTCATGCAATTTATACAAGGTAATGTGGGAGTTTTCCACACTTAATCATAGTATCCTCAAAAGGTACAAAATGGGCTTAGTGGCTTGGACTAGATGGTATGTTCATTAAATTGATTTTGAGAAAGCATATCGTAAGACACGGTGGTATTTCGTCATTTCCAAGTTAAAAGCTCCAATATTTGGGCATTTCTTTGTTAGAGAAATTGACACTATATTTTGTTGGAATTTTAGCATGCCCTTTCATCAATCAATGCAAAACAAAAGTAGTCACTTTGTTCCACTCTCATATCTATCAAGGATTCTCCCTTGCACTCACATTGTATGTAATATCTTATAAACCCTTGATTTATCTTGTTTACAATTGAGTTATCCACTAGCTAATTAAAATGATACCTTTACTTGGACTTGATGTTCCATATAAACTAGTCAAATACCATTTTGATGATGATTCTTTCCTTACCATCCTTGAAGGTCAAAGATTTAGGGATCACACTATGGAATAACTCCAAATTTTGTGGTCTCAAATTATATATTCATTGTACCTCCACCAATGAAAGTAGATAAGAAAATAAGGAAAATACTATTTCCCATTTCCACTGCACGATATAGAATACTATAAAACTTTAGAAACCTTGCTCTACTTTTGGTTATTTTTTTTAAGCATATGTCACAATGCAAATTAATGTAACAAAAATTTCTATAGGCTCCTTGGATTTTTTTGTGATGATTTTAATATGGTATAAACACATGATGACCAAGAGTTTCTACCATTGGTGTGGCTTCCCCTTAGGATGGAATGCTTTGAAATCTAGGAATGGATTATATAACTTGAATTTACAAACCATTGCAAAAGATGTTTCAATCATAGGAACCTTAAAAGGAACATGATTTGGACATGGAAAAAAAATTCTATATAGTGTTGTGTGACCTCATTTAGGAATGTTCAAGGTCACATGGATGTGTGTTGACTCTAAATGAGTCAACATTTCATTAATGGAAAGGGTTGATGGAAAATCCCTTGTATCAATCAAAATATCATGAAATTTATATAAGGTAATGTGGAACTTTTACACATCGAATAGGTCACTAAATGTGACTTAAAGATGAAAGTCAAAACAAAAAGACATAACATTTTAGGCTTCACAACCTATGGAAGCTAGTATTAGAACCTAAAAAAGATACCTTTGTTTTCTCACTGATAATGGTTGACCTACCTATTGACATAAAACTTAATCCTCTTAAAGGTCTCACATCATAGATGATCTATGTGTGGTTAATATTAAATTCCATGTATTTCTCATTTGATGGACCCTTTTCCAATGATATCCTTTATCCATAACTCCTATTTGTCCTACCTTAAAAAGGTGATTGTTGCATGGATAGTATTGAGGTTCTCTACAACCCAATATGATATATATGTCATCATGTTGTCATGTTACATGTCAACATCTAAAAATAATAAACCAGTGTAGATACATCTTAAACCAAAATATAGAAAGCACTAAGAGGAATCAACTTTCTTGAGACTTGGAATTAAGTGATTTTAAATTTTTATACCTTACGAAATTTGATCCCTCATGATGATTGATAGATCTGTGTTTAATATGCATCTACACTGGTTTAATTTTTTTAGAAATTGTCATGTAGATATGTGACAATATCTACGTCATACTCAACTGTAGAGAACCTAGCTATTCTTAGCGTAATTAATATATATTCATGTATTTTCCAACACTCATGAGAATAACATCCATTTTCTTGACTAAGTATTTAAAACTTGACATAATGAAAAGATACTTGTGAATCTAAATAATTTTACACTAATGCACCAAGAAGTTGATTATCTTAAATTTTGTGTGAAATACTCCAAGTAAGATTCTTTTGAGATCTCCATAAATACCTTTGTTATCCACATATTTTGACATAGATGGTGGAGACTAACATACCTGTGTGATCCTCTATTATTTTCCTTAATGAACTACCATCAAGAGCCATAATTCCATCATCTTTGATGAAATTTCTCCCTACAATTTATTATTATTTTCCCCGATGAAGCAACCCCCCGATGAAGCAACCCTTTCTTTATTATATTAGAGAGCATCATTCATTGTTATAAAGTAATATGTATTATTTTATTAAGGAAGTGTTAGGTATAGCCATAAATTATGAGTACTATAGCAGATAATAAGACTCAAATTACAACAAATGTAGAAAGAACCATAATTAGTGGATACCATACATACCTCTAAAATTGAGCTCTAAACTTATTTAATTACTTCACTCTTCTTACACAAGTTTGCATAATCCTTTCAAAATACTCTTTCTTTATGAGCACAACTTTCAAGAGATTGGAAGGATGGACACATAATAACTATGGAATGGATCTACATGTGACATGACATTTCCCAAGTAATTATTTGTTACTAAATCTACATCCACTTGCACAAACAAAATGTATTAGGAGATGGTAGTTGAAAAGAATACTCATCAACTTACAAAATTGGATTATTTTTGGCAAGAATCACCAGTATCTTAACCAAATAAACATATTCTCCATGCTAAAGCTTAAATTTGCCACTTTTATGGTCAATAATCTTAAGCTAGCCATCAAGATGAAATATCCCTTTAATATCACTAATATAGAGCCATCATATTCCTCTGTTTTCCAACCTCTCTTGTATAAAACCATGTAAGAGTTTAAACCATATGTATAATTATATTAATAAGACTAAAAGTTAAGCTCCAACATTCAATCATTTTGTATGACTTGTCAATATTCTCTTTGTTCCTAAAATATCTCAAAGTTACATGGGGATCATTGATAACTATCTCTCCTTGAGACCCTCCCTTCTCTCCTCGGGGGTTGCTCGACCTCCCGGTCTAGGATCTTCAAAATACTGAGATGAATTGGCTCTTTGAGACCATGCTATGCCCAAATTGATTTAACACAGGCCCTTCACCTCCTTAGGCACAGGTCCTATGGAATCCGCGGGTCCTTTTCTTAGTGCTCTTGGAAAATTAAAACTTTAATAGGATCTAGATCCTCTTTCTAGGCCCCTTCCTTCATACGACCACGGGCTATGACCTGGGACTAAATTATGAAAGGTGCTTTGGACTTCGAGCTTCAGCCATTTTCAAATCAACGTGTGCCAATTCTCACGAACCCCGAACTGCGAACTCGCCTGGATCATCAACAATTCTTTCTTATCTGACATCCAACGACTGTGATTCGCTTCAGACTTTGGTGTTCAAGAGTTATAAACATTCCAACAACCTTTTTCCTCTGAAGTATTCTACACCCAAAGCTACAAATCAAGTGCCATGTGTCCCATTTTAATCGACGGTTGAGATCCATCCTCTGTCTCCCCTGCAGACGACCTCCAGGCAACGCTCCGCTGCTCTATTTCTCCCGGAGTGTCAATCCTCCAAAGCAACAGATCTTCTGTCACACATCCTATCCAAAATGGACAGCTCAGAGAAACTTCCAGGCTTCGACCTTCGAGAGTTATCGTTCCTTCGCTCCTCACTTCCTCTGAGGTGACAATTCTCCAGAGTAAATCTCCACGCTCCACGTGTCCCTCCATTCATGCATGACTCCTACGGATTTGTCCTTCGAGAGTTTTGGCCATTGGGACCTTACTCTTAAGTTTCATCTGAAGTGCTCTATCACCGAAGTGATAGAGATGACATCACGTGTCCACATAATTGATGACTAGGATTTAGCCTCTTACCTCTAGAGCTCCGGATGACTTTCGGTCAACGCACTGCTCTCTGCTTAGCTTTCCTATGGAGTGCACATTTCTAGATTCCACGATTTGACGCCACGTGTCCTTCTCATATAAACGACCATTATTGACTTCGAAAATTCGACCTTCGAGAATTTTGGTTACTCCACCTTTTCTTTCCTTCGAAGGACCCTTCCTCCGAAGAACACATATATCTTCCATGTGTCCTTATGGATTCAATGGTCTAGATTTTATTTGGCACTTCGGCCTTACCGACTTTTGTGGAAACCACTATCTTCTCTACGCAATTTCTCCAAAGTTCTTCCTTGTAACTTCCTTATCCGCTGCCACGAATCCTCCTCGCAATTGACGACTAGGATTGCTTCACGACTTTGGGCTTCAGAAATCCCTCTCTTTGAACTCCTTCAAACCTCTGAAGTGTGTGGATGTTCACCACGTATCCCCTCCAGATCCAACGGTTTGGATTTTTTTTTCCCTTCACGACTTCGACGATTTTTCTGGCTGCTCCATGCAGATCTCTCAAAGATTTATCTCCAGAACCTTCTTATCTTTCGCCACCTGTCCGTCCAGATGATGGATAGTTCTGAAAGGCTTAGAAACTTAGGGACTTCGGCTATCCTGCTCTCCTGTGCACTTTCAAAGGGCTAAGTCTCGTGCACTTACCTAGATCCGACAAATGTCAGTTCATTGCACTCAGATCTGATGGTTGGGATCTGTTCCTCCTCATCGGTGCTCTCCTTCTGAGATATGGACTCTGATATTACAGTCTATATTGCTTCCAACAATATATCTGACGACTACTATATCTTTTCCTTAGTTGTGGCTGCGACTTTCTTCGAATGAAAGATTTTCCAACAATTTTGAAAGGTTCGGCTCTGAACCTTCTCCTGCGACCTCAACTACTTTGAGTCTCAACTTGTGCTCTTCCACATAAGATTTGGGACTTGGAACAAGTCCATTTCTGCACACTCCTTGTGCTTGAATCACAATCCACTAATTGAACTATTCTCAGCCTTTGCACTCTCTGCTGATATTTTGTGTGCAAAGGCACTATCCCTCCTGAGATTTTGACTTGGCTTAAATATTTAAGGGTCTCGGCCCTTGTTTTCTCCTTCAATGGAAATCTTGTGCCCTCCTGGAAAATTCTGCTCAATGCACACTTGCAGAGCTCTTTCCTAGATTATTCAACAACTCTGGTTCTCCATAACTTCAACTACTCGGATCTCAAAGGTCTCTGTCCCTTTGCTCCTTAAAGGGATATCTATTCCCTCTTGGCAGCTTCTTCTCAAATAACACCTTGTTGAGATTTCTAGAGTGTTCAACAACTCTATGGGTGTCTTCCTCTTGACACTCTTCTCCCCCTCTAAACTCAAAACAAAGTCCTTTCGTGCACACTTGCACTTGCTCAAGGCCCACCTGGCAGATCTCTACAGAACCTTCAACAGTTCTTCTTTATGTGCCTTCTCTGCACAGTTACTCCTCAAAGGTGTTCAACAACCTTGAGGATCCTATTTGAGTATGTGATTTCTCTGGTGTGCCCTCCTAGCATGTTCTTCTTTGACTTGAAAGAGTTCAGATGCACACTCCTTGCATTGACTACATAGTTTCCAATACCGCGTAGTGCACTCCTTACACAACCAAAAAAAACCTAGAACAACTCAACAACTCTCAAATGGATAGTGAATTCTACCTATCCCTACAGAAGGAGACCTATCACATACATATAAAACATAAACTCATAAAACAAACACATAACATTCATTAACCACATAAACACATAGAAAACTCATGGGCAGGAAAAACTGCTCCTTCTATTAACATGATTGTCTATTTACAATTGTGTATAGGCTCAGACTGTAACTGAGTCTCGACTCTCTCCTTGGATTACAATGATTTTTCTCTCAACTCTCAACAACCTCTACTGGCAATATGTTACAAATATTTATACATGAGGGGCTCCTCGAGCCTTTCCCTCCAACTACTATAGTGGTGCCTAATCACCATTACAACGCCTAACTACTTTGGTAGATAACATTGAATGAACATAAAAAATTCAGATCTGAGGTGATGCTCGAGATTTGTACAATTCAAACCTTATTAAGGCCTCTCTATGTATTGCCTGTACAAAGGAATCAACTTAGCTCTTCCAGCCTGGCCTCCAACTTCCTGTCGTTGTTCCCTAGAATGGCATTTTACTCCCTCTGGCATGACTGTTTGGTGGTAGCCATTTTCTAGTTCTGTATTGTTCAACCAATCCTCCAACATCTCCAAGTCCATCTCCCACTAAGTGAGCAACTCAATTGTGTGCTCTTTTTTTTTTTCTGGGGCATACATCAATGTCTTCTCATTCTCCTCTATGACAATCACAACTGGCTGCCCTTCATCTTCTGCACTTGATGTGCATTGCCTCTGCTGGGCTAATTGGCAGGAATATCTAAATTCCGCCAATGATCAGAATTCTCCTCTCATCCTCCTCCATCGACACTCGTTGATATGAAATCTCAGCTGAGTTCATGAGACTGTCAGAAAATCTCCTCTCCTCTCCCTTGCCCACTTGGGAAATTGGGATTTCTCCTCTGCCCTCCTGGAAATTCATGAGATTCTCCATTGATCTTAGCTCATTTCCCTCCTGGAAATCTGATAGCTGATTGTTTCCCTCCTGGAAGTCTACAAGATCTTAGTTAGATCTCCTCTCCTCATCACTAAGGTTTTCTCCTACCTCTAGCTCGCAAATGAAAACTAGTTTCTTCTCTGTGTCATTGAGGGTTTCAACCTCCCTCATCCACCTTCTCAATACCTGTTGCTGCCTTCTATCCAACAAATTTTGAATAGTCCACTTTCCTCTTTTCTTCATGGGCCACTCATACCTTTAGTGTACCTGTTCTTCCTGTCACATATTCAATGCTAGTCTGTACATTTTTGCTCTTATTTCTTTGATCTCCTTGTCCATCTCTACCTTGATTTTATGTTGGCGGTCCTTTCCTTGAACATGCTTATGGCCTTCAGTAGCCATTTTCTTTCTCTTTCTTCAGCCCACCTGGTTGTCTGTGGATTACCCTACAACTGAGAGTGTCTCGAGCTTCTCCTACAACCCATCTAACTGTTTATTTTCTTGTTGTCTGCAAGCAAAAATTCGGCTTTGATACCACTTGGCGCAGACCCCCCCCCCCCTTCTCTCCTCGGGGGATTCTCAACCTCCCAGTCTAGGATCTTCAAAATACTGAGCTGAATTGGCTCTTCGGGACCCTGCTAGCCCCAAATCAATTTAACACAGGCCCCTTACCTCCTTAGGCGCAGGTCCTATGGAACCCACAAGCCCTTTTCTTAGTGCTCTTGGACAATTAAAAATTTAACATGCGCTAGCTCCTCTTTCTAGTCCCCTTCATATGACCTCAGGCTATGACCCAGGACTAAATTTGGAAAGGTTCTTTGGACTTCGGGCTTCGTCCATTTTCAACTCAACACACGTCAATTCTCCCGAACCCTGAACTGCGAACTCGCCTAGACGATCGATGATTCTCGCTTATCCGACAATGAATGGATGTGATTTGCTTCAGACTTCGGTGTTCAGGAGTTTCGAACATTCCAACCACCTTTTTCCTTTGAAGTATTCCACACCCGAAGCTACAAATCAAGCACCACATGTCCCTTTTTAATCGATGTTTGATATCCATCCTCTATCTCCCCTTCGGACGACCTCCAGTCAACGTTCCCCTTCTCTATTTCTCATGTAGTGTCAATCCTCTAAAGTGACAGATCTTCTGCCACACGTCCTATCCAAATGGACGGCTAAGAGAAACTCCGATGCTTCGACCTTCGAGAGTTCTCGTGCCTTCACTCCTCACTTCCTCCGAAGTGACAATTCTCAAGAGTAAATCTCCGCGCTCCACGTGTCCCTCTGTTCATCCACGACTCTTATGGATTTATCCTTCAAGAGTTTTGGCCTTCGGGACCTTACTCTTCAGTTTCCTTCGAAGTTCTTTATCACTGAAGTGACAGAGATGACATCACGTGTCGACACAATTGACGGCTAGGATTTAACATCTTACCTTTGGAGATTCGGACGAATTTCGGTCAACGCTCTAATGTCTCCTTAGCTTTCCTCCGGATTGCACGTTTTGGGATTCCACGATCTGACGTCGCATGTCCTTCTCAGATCAACGACTACGATTGACTTCGACAATTCAACCTTTGGGAATTTTGGTTTCTCTACCTTGCCTTTCCTCCGAAGGACCCTTCCTCTGAAGCACGCAGATCTCCATCACGTGTCCTTATGGATCTGACGGTCCATATTTGCTTCGGCGCTTCGGCCTTCATGACTTTGGCGCTTTGGCCTTCGCGACTTCGGCATAAACCGCTATTTTCTCTACACAGTTTCTCTGAAGCTCTTCCTCTTGACTTGCTTATTCACTTCCACGTATCCTCCTCACAGCCAAGGACTAGGATTGCTTTGGGCTTCAGAAATCCCGCTCTTTGAACACCTTCAAACCTCCGAAGTGTGTGGATGTCCACCACGTCTCTGTCTAGATTAAACGGTCTGGATTTTCTTTGCCCTTCGTGACTTCGACGATTTTGCACACTGCTCCACGCAGATCTCCCATAGCTTTATCTCCTGAACCTCTTATCTTTCACCACTTGTCCCTCCAGACAATGGATAGTTCCGACGAGCTTCGGAACTTCGGGACTTCAACTATCCTGCTCTCCTGTGCAATTTCAAAGGGTTAAGTCTTGTGCACTTACCTGGATCCGACAGTTGTTGGTCTGTTGCGCTTAGATCTGATGGTTGGGATCTGTTCCTCCTCTTCAATTCTCTCCTTCTGAGATCTTGACTCTGATCTGATGGTTTAGATTGCTTCCGACAATAGATTCGACGGTTATTGTAGCTTCTCCTCGGATGTGGCTGCACCTTCCTTAGAAATGAAGGATTTCCCAATAATTTTCAAAGGTTCGGCTCTGAACCTTCTGCTGCGAGCTCAACTACTTTGAGTCTCGACTTGTGGTCTTCCTCGTGATCTTTGGGACTTGGAACAAGTTTGATTCTGCGCACTCCTTGCACTTGAGTCACAATCCACTACTTGAATTGTTCTCGGCCTTTGCACTCTCTGCTGAGATTTTTTGCGCAAAGGCACTATTCCTCCTGAGCTTTTGACTTGGCTCAAATCTTTAAGGGTCTCGGCCCTTGTTTTCTCCTTTAAAGGAAATCTTGCGCCCTCTTGGAAACTTATGCTCAATGCACACTTGCAGAGCTCTTTCCTAGAGTATTCAACAACTTTGGTTATCCAAAACTTCAACTTCTCGGACCTCAGAGGTCGTCGTCCCTTTGCTCCTCGAAGCTATATTTGTGCCCTATTGGCAGCTTATGCTCAAAACAATCCTTGCTGAGCTTTCCAGAGTGTTCAACAACTCTGTGGGTGTCTTCCTCTTGACACTCTTCTCCCCCTCTAAACTCAAAACAAAGTCCTTTCGTGTACACTTGCACTTGCTCAATGCCCACCTCGTAGAGCTCTACATAACCTTCAACACTTTTTTTTTTTGTGCCTTCTCTGCACAGTTCCTCCACAGTTCCTCCTCCAAGGTGTTCAACAACCTTGAGGCTCCTCTCTGATTATTTGACTGCTCTGTGTTCCCTCCTCGCACGTTTTTCTCTGACTCGAAAGAGTTCATATGTGCACTCCTTGCGCTGGCTACAGAGTTCCCAATACCCCGTTGTGCACTCGCACAACAAAAAAAACCCAAAACAACTCAACAACTCTCAAATGGATAGTGAATTCTACCTATCCTTGCAGATGGAAACTTGTCACATACATCTACAACATAAACTCATAAAACACACTAATAACATTCATTAACCACATAAACACACATAAAACTCATTGGAGGAAAAATTGCTCTTTCGGGCTCCTCGAGCCTTTCCCTCCAACTACTTAGTGGTGTCTAATCACCATTACAACACCAAACTACCCAGGCAGATTACAATTTACACCTCATTAAGACCTCTCTATCTACTGCCTATACAAAGGCATCAGCTCTACTTATAACATTTAATTGCATTTAATTACATTTAAAATTTAAATTTGATGAAAAAACACCAAACTACCCAGGCAGATTACAATTTACACCTCATTAAGACCTCTCTATCTACTGCCTATACAAAGGCATCAGCTCTACTTATAACATTTAATTGCATTTAATTACATTTAAAATTTAAATTTGATGAAAAAAATGAGACGGCTGGCGCCTCTCCCCTTCTTAAATGGAGCCATGCTACTGCATAAAATCTGTAGAGAAGAGGAATAATTGTTGGAAGCTTCATTGTAAATTATTTCACGCATGGATCAAATCGGGTTCTAGAACGACAGGATTTTAAATTAAACAGAGGCTGCGAGCATGGTAACTTTGCGTGATTGCATGAGCAGAGGTCGTGCTGCGTGGAAGTGAAGGACACCCGATCTGAAGTTGAAAAGCGACCCGATATGTGAAAGGATTCTGGATATGAAGTCGAGAAGCGATATATAATTTATTTACTTGAAAGGGAGCTCGAAACCCTAAATCTTTGATGTTTGACCAAGAATCGACCTGCAATTTACGTGCATACAAGAAGAGTCGTTGGAACAAAATACTTGGAAGAATTGACCTGCAATCTCTATTTGAAAGTAGTAGGCCATAAATGATCTGATCTCTGTCCAAAGGATGAAGTTCGAAGGCAACAAAGGAAGATCGATCTGAGCACCATCCAAATCTGATGAAGTGACCTCGATTTATATGTAGTGACCTGTTTTGCAAAAGGGTTTTGCATTCTTTATTTACAAGTAGGAGAAGTCTGCCAATACCGCACTTGAGGAGCCGATGAAGATGTTTGATGTGGTCTGTTACACATTTCTACATAGTTTCTTATTTCATTTTGGATACTCTTCCTATCGAAGCAACAATAGGCACATTTAAAGTAAGGTTTATGGATACTGAAGTTGATGTAGTCCTGCACTCTTGAGAGTGGTTTTTATGTATGGGTTTAATAAGGATGAGAATTAGTGGAAAGAACGAAGAGTTGGAATGATAAAGCTGGTAAAGCTTTTGAAGCATAAGATCGAAACCGTATTTTGAGATTTTGAACCTGTAGCATCAAGCATCATTTATAATAATAATAATAATAATAATCTATTTTTAAGGTCAAGGCTAAGCCAACACACCAAATTGGTGTATGAGACCCCTTGTTTGTGGGACAAGGGACCCCCTCGGCTCAGCGATTTGATTGGTAAAGTCTACAAAGGTATACATACCCTACCCCCTCTGGATTTGAACCTGTAACCTCTTAAGAGGAAACAGATGTTCTTAACCATTAAGCCTACTCAAACTGTATAAGTTGGTCCATGGACGTGAAACTATCAAAAAAATTGATTCATATAAAGTAAAACCCTAAATTTCACATGAAGGTAGAACCAGAAAAATTAAAGAGACCTTGAAAACCCTAGATCGAGCTGGATGGGTGAACCTGTTGCTGAGCGTGAACTCCATTTGGAGAAGAGTGAAAAGAAGGATGACTCTAATTGAATTCAAAGATTAGTGAAGAAGAATGACATAGAAACAACGTGAACCTGGTAAAGCGACCTCCATTATCTTGCTTGGTGCATCGAATTGGTAGAGAAGTGACTCAATCTACAAAAACACACCACCTTGCTCACAATAATCCGACGTGAAAAGAAAAGAACTCGACATGCCCCCGATCCTCAAATTGGTAACCATTTGGAGCATCATTCCATACACGTCTTTCAATTCAAAGAATCATAGAAGCCGATCTGAAGAAGCGACATGAACAGATTTGGTGCAAAGGGAACCACGATCTGCATATAAGGATTTTGTTTTTGAATGAACGAAGGATGAAATGGTGATGTTTGGAATGTATGGCATTGTAAATTTTAAAAAAGATTGATGGAGGCACTCTTCTAAAATCGGTGAAACCCCAAGTTTTATATTTTGAAAGAAACCCTAAATCTTATTTTTTGGTACTTCTTCATATATCACTGTACTTATTATCAAGTCATTATAATGAAAGAAAAGTGAAGGATAGTAGATACTTCGTCAAAGATGATTGTAATGTTAACTTGGAAGACAAAACATTTTGTAAAAGCAAAGTCCAGATTGTAAGGAGTTTTCATAATAAGGACTTATAAGGGTTTATGCTTTTCTAATTGGAGTTATAAGGGTTTATATCCTTTATTTGCTGGGCATTTGAAGATTTTTTTTTAAAAGGTGTTTTAAGGAGTTTTTGGGAAGCGGGTCCATCATATTTAATAAATTGAATATTTGTCTTTGCTTAGTAGACCCTCAAATGGAATAAGGGGGTTTTAGGACCTTTCTTGTGTGGATTGGTTTGTATTGTGGTTTTAAGGAGGCCTTAGATATTTTACATCAAGCATATTTTAAGTACTTCAAAATGGTAGGAATGGGCAAAATGTTTAATATGTTGCACATATTGATTAGCAAGAGTTCATAATCTACAATTCCCATGCAAAAAGGAATGCTCACTAATGTTCTTACTTGTTTTTGCATACTTCACAAAAAGGTACATATACTTCAAACAAAAACAAAGTTTTTTTACTGGGCATTTGAAATCATTTAATGATGACACCAAGGAACAAGAAAACAAACTTAAGGAATAAGAAAACAAAATTACATTTGTTGATTGTGAGTTGTAGTCTTTTTTCTTTGATCAAGTTAGTGTAGTTGTGACTAATAACAAAGCTGATAAATTGAAGGTTCAACAAGAGGATCAGATTGACCATATAGATAAATTTGTTAGATCGTGGGAAGAATTACAATTTAAATGAAACATATATGGTTTAGGATATGAAAAGGATCATGATAACCTTTTTCATATTCCTAATTATTATAAACCGATAACTTTTATTAGTAGTAGTTTTTTGGTTAATATTGATACTAAGGAAGAACTTGATACAAAACATGTACAAGATGTTGATGAGGATGTTGATACAAATTTTGTTTATGATACTATTGTTGAGGACATTGATCATAATACATGTATTGATGATGATATAAGTATTGAGGATTTGTTGGTTGATGATGCTCAGTTGGACAAAGAACCTGTGTCAATATTGTCACCAAGTTGGCCATGTTGAGTTAAATTGTGTTCATCCCCACCCATGTGTTTTTTGTGGGAAGAAAAACCATGTCTTAGAAAGGTGTTGGAATCAACTAAAGATTCAAAGGAAGCAGGTAAATTTTGAATGGTTAGGGTCTTCGCATTGGTGTTTGGAAAGCAAGTTACTGGAATGATCTTATTGACAATTTTATACAGAGGTACAACCATAATTTATTGGATATATTTCTACAGTTGATGGACATGAATGCTTTTCAGGATTGGATGATACATAGCACGATCAAGGCCCGCTTGATATAGTCTTCTAAGTTGAAGATCAAGTTTTCAGACTCCATTCGAAGACGGTTTGATTACCCTTTTCTACTTTCAAGGGGGGTACATCTCAATATCTAGACTTCTCACTTTTCAGTTGATAGGGGGGGAAATATTGATATGTCAGACTTCAAGTTTAGAAGTCTTACTTCTAGTATTGCAGTTCATGATGTTTGATTATGGATTAAGGATTTAGGATTGCAGATGGATTTATGATTTCAAGATGATGGATGATTGAGGATTGTTTGATTATTTAAGGACATGATGATTGATGATTTCGAGGTTATTGGATATTGGATGGATAGTTTTCCATCTTTTTGGAATTTGATGGATTTTCCGACATGTTTTATGGACATTTTATTTTAGGATTTGGAGAAGTAATAACAATTTACGTGGTTTACTACTTGGAGGATTTTTGGCTACAAGATTTTTCATATACAGGTTTTGGATTTTGTTTGACACTTTTTTCTGTGAGCACGATTTTTGACATTTTTTTAATGTGTTGGTATGTGAGAGTTTCATAGTCTTCAGACTTCTCAGGGATGTTATTTTGACCTTGCAAAGGACATATGATTCTTCTGTTCTTTTCTCTTGGCATATTTGATTGTGAGGGGTTTTTAAGGATATGGGATGTGTTAGACTTGCAATTGATTCACTTCTCATCAGGATTTGATCTCACTGGTTTGGGTTCACTTCAGTGACCACTCGAAGGATATCAGGCTCATTTGATGCATAATGAGTTTTCCATATTTAGTTTCCACATATGGTGGGTTTTTTCAGGTGGATCTTCATCGACACTCATGAGGTTTCATATCATGATTTATTGTTGGACAATTGGTTTGGACAGTTGGTTGTCATTGATGTCAACCCTTGGAGAAGTCTGAAATCCATAGATATGTGGTTGAGATAAACGGATAGTTAGTTTTCATTAGTGGAATGGTTGATGTCAGCATATGTGTTGGGTGCATTTGATGAAGTCTACATGTATCACAGAAGGTATGGTCATGGAACCCACAGTTGATTGAGGAATAAAGACATGAAGGTCAGTGTATTTGAAAGTAAGACTACCATAGATGGATAGTGTGTGTCATGCCATTTCCAGTGATAGGCGGTATGCCACATAGTTCCTCACTATTGAGGAGATATGTCTTTGTGAAGTTGGAGGAACCTCAAAGAATCATTTAGAAGTTCCTAGAAGGTCAACAAAGAAGTCATTTATTCTAGAAGATCCTAGAAAATCATCGAGAAGTTTGCTAGTCAAAGTGACTGCAATTAGAAGTTAATTATGGGTAAAGTTGTTGCAACAAGAAAATAATTAAAAATAAATTAGTTGCAACAAGAAATTATGTGTTTACTAATTATGGGTAAAGTAGTTGCAGCAAGAAGGTGGGTTATCCCTAAAAGAAGGAAGATGGGTAAAACAGTTACAAGATGGACCCTAAAGGAAGGAACTTGGGAACTATAAATAAGAGATCAAGAGACTCCCATTAGCACATATTGAGCACATTGAATATATATCTTGTGAAAGGCTATTGGTAGGTACTTATTGACATATCTGAGGTAGCTGCATAAAGTCAATATTTTTGTAGCCACAATATTTTTGTAGCCACAAGTTTCTGTAGCGACATAAATTTGATAGTTCTGTAGCTACGGGTGGTTTTGTAGCTATAGGTTTCGGTACCTTTAGAAAGTGGCAGTTCTGGTAGCTGTGGGTACTTATGTAGCCACAAGTTTCAGTAGCTACAAAAAGTGGTAGCTTCGGTAGCTACGGGTGGTTTTGTAGCCACAGGTTTTGGTAGCTACAGAAAGTGGCAGTTTTAGTATCCACAGGTGATTTGGTAGCTGCAAAAAGTTGGCAGTTCGATAGTCACATTAGAGTTGTAGATTGAAATTTTTTTAGTTGTTGCATGGTATGGTACATGTATTGATGATGATGCAACACCGTTGCTACAGGATTAAAGATACGTCTATAAGCATATTTTGAAGGTTATATCTTGGTAATGGTATGGTACATGCTTGGTGATGCTAGCATATGATGAGACACATCTTGGTGATGCTATGGTTCATGCTTTGATGCATGGTTTGGCACATGGTTGAGGCACATATCTTTATGATGATATGGTTCATTGTTAGAGGCACATATTTGTGATATTGGAATATACTTGAGGCATATACTTGGTATAAGATCTCAGTTGATTATGATGCATGCTTGAGATTTTGGTTTATACATTGATGCATATGTTGATACACAGTTGATGATTGATGTACATGGTATAGGTGTTGGTGCATGGTTGATGCACTTGTTGTTGTACATGTTTTGGTGCATGGTTGATGCATGTGTTGTCGAATAGGTTGTGGTACACAGATGATGCTTGGTAGGGTACAGGTTGATGATTTGGTACATGATTGGTCGAGGCATGTGTTGGTGATGTTGGACATATAATTGAGAGATGTCCTTGGTATATGATCCATGTACGAGGATATGGTTGAGTATTAGTGACAATGATAGGTTGGACAAGTTGGTTACTGACAAGTTTACAATGATAGTGACAATTCTAGTGCCGGTGACAGTGAAAATGACAGTGGCAGTGATTGTGGTAGTGATAGTTGGTCTACACTTATATTTTATGGTGATAAGACAGAGAAAGGAAAGGGGGTTGTAGCCTCCTTCTGGTTTGTGTCAGAGAACTTAGGGATTTGGATCTTCCTTCAAGTTGGAGCTTGAGAATCAGGGGGTTGTAGCCTCTTTTTGGTTGGAGCCAGATAACCTAGGGAGTTGTAGCTTCCTTCAGGTTAGAGCCTATAAATAGGGGGTTGTAGCCTCCTTCCAGTTGTAGCTAGAGAATTGGGAAGTTGGTACTTCCAATAATGTATTCTTTGATATATAAGAAAACATTATGTGGTTTTCTCCCATTTGGGTTTCCAAATAAATTCTTGTGTACTGTGTATTTGATGTGATGCTCTAATGTTTATATGCTCATGATATATTGATGATACATTGATGATATACTTATAATTAATTTGAAGTTTGTATATTGTGTTTAAAAGTGGTAAAAGTTCTCATACTGATTCACCCCCCTCTTCGTATTCCAACAATTGGTATGAGAGTAGGTTCCTTCAGGAAACAGTTTAACCACTAGAAGGTAGATCATGGAGAGAAACAATATGTATAAGAATGGAAAACCATAGTTTTATGGAAACAACAATGAATTATGAAGAATAAGGATGAAAACATATGTATAATCATGGGGCTTTGATGTTTGGAAATCGATAGTAGACAGATACAAAGAGATTTCCACTCCTCCAATAGATAATGATGGAAAGAAACTCAGTAAAAACAATTTGAGGGATACAAATGCTATCTTGAATGGTTTGGTTGATTCAATATATGTCAAAGTTATGCATTGTGATTCTGCAAAGTAAATTTGGGACAAACTTCAAAACGTTTATGAAGGAGATGCCAAAGTTAAGGCATCAAAGCTTCATACTTAGAGAGGTCAATTTGAACATTTGAAAATGAAGGAAGATGAAGAAATTGTAGCTTACTTCTTACAAGTTGATGTAACAATGAACACAATTAAAGGATTGGGCAAAGAATTTGATGAATCTATAATTGTTTAAAAGGTACCAAGATCTCTTTAAATGAGATTTGATCCTAAGATTTTAGCAGTAGAAGAAAGAGAAAATTTGAGTACGATAAGCATGGATGAGATACATGGAATATTTATAGCTTATTAAATGAGAACAAATCAGGAAAATCCATCGAAGATAGAAGAAACCTTCAAAGCATCCAAAAAAAAGAAGAAGAAGAAAAACCCTGCGTCAAATCCAAATTGAAGCTGTAGCGATGATTCAGACGAGGACGAAGAAATAGCCAACTTCGTAAGGAATTTAAGAAAGGAACTAGCAAGTACAAAGGTAAGCTTCACTTAAAATTTCTTAATTGTGGTAAAATTGGTCATTTTACAAACAAGTTTCCTTATGCTAGTAAGTTAGATACTCATGAAGAAGATGATCCCAAGAAAGAAAATAAATATCAAAAGGGAAACAAAAGGAAAGTATTCAAGAAAAATATCTACTCAAGAGAAGACAATTCTTCATCTGATGTGTTGGATTACTGAGAGGGGGGGTAAATCAATAATAGAGAAATTTAATCTTTTTTAACCACATTATGCAATTGTTGTTTATAATTGTGATCAATATATCATTATCACCCAATAATTGCAGAGCAAATAAGCCATGAACAAATGAATAATGATACACATACATAGTACACCACTATTTTTATGGGGAAACCCAATGCAGGAGAAAACCATGTGTTATCACAAGAAGTCACCTCCTGATTGCTTCGAAGGTAAGCCTAGTACCCATCAAAATTTTATGTCACCGATTGATTTTTTAAAGGGGTCAAATGGGCGCAGACTCGAGATAATATTGTTTAACTTAGGAAAACAAACTAGTATGTGTAAGCAATGAGGTCTGGAATCAACTTCAGTTAGTAAGTCAGAGTTAGGGTGAGTAGGAGGAAGACTTTGGTAAGAAAATGTAAAGACATGTCGTGAACATTAGGTCTTCAGTAGCCTAAAGAAGAAAAACTGAAAACACAAGATCTTATTGGGTTCCAATTTAAATGAAACTAAAAGAAATCATGACGGTATTACAATCAACATCCATCATAACACAATAAAAACAATTCATGAGAATTAATCATACATGAAATCTCTCAGTATAAGAGGCAAATAAGATGGAGAAAGAAAGCTGACTTCGATTAGTCTAGAAATCTCAGATCACAATACATAACCAGAGAACCAAAGACTTCACTAAAAATTTACAATACGGGCTCTTATATATACCATCAACCCTCACAAAATATTAAAACTGAGTATTTATACTCAAAGCAACTTGACCCCTTCAGAGGCGCGCTCTGTTCATGGCATTCAAGGCTTGGCATCTGTATCTTCTTCTGTCAGGCTGCACTTGCATTCTTTTGTTAGATGCAAGATCAGACTGGTATGGGATTCACAAATAAATCCATGACAGGGAACTTTCCGCTGACAGTCTACCCTCCACGGCCAAATTTTCCATGCTTTCTATTTATGTGGTGAAACGAGGTTTCAACCAGCTTCCCCATTTTCATTAAATACTTTCATTAGGATCAAGACGAGGCCTGACATCCATGATTGTTCCAGGTGAGCTCATAATTCCTTTGAGGAAATTCTGGCGTCTCAAGGCCACACCGATCCTTCTCTGTGACCAACTCGGGCACTTAAATATTTTGTGTGGCTCCATTCCATTACCCCACATGACCATGGGTTGTGACCTCACACTTATCCACATGAAATCTCAGGAATTCACATTTCGAGAGTTTATACTCCCCTTGATCTCCAATACTCCGATGCTTGAAATCGCGAAATGGCCCATCGAGATCCACAACTGGGTTTACTATAAAACCTATGGCTGCGATCATTTCTTCGAACACTTTGGTTTCCCGTTGCTTGGATGTGTGCTTATTATTCTTTTGGACCCACTTTCTATATGACCCTGGGCTGTGATCGTGGGCCTTACTCTCAGGCGCATCGCGATTTTGCATTTTGCGAGTTCATGTTGTGCTCCATGGTGAAATCTCCAAGTTGTGAAAGCATGATCCCCGGATCGGATGACACGCATCCCTATGAAAAGAACGACCTAGATCATATCGACGTTTCAGGACTTAGGGCCATCGACACTTCTCACCTCATCTTTCCTGAAAATATTTCCTCCATGGTTCAGATCCTATGCCATGTGCCTTCTAAAATGGATGGCCAAGATCATTTTGGGACTTCGTGTGTCGTGAGTCTTCAAGACTCGCCCTCCTACTTCCCCAACTCACGAAATTGCAAAAATCTGATCTAATGGTCCAGATATCTCCTTTGATCAACGACTACGATCGTTTCACGATTTCACATTTCGCGAGTTCTGATGACTCTACTCCTTGACCGCTCCACCTCGCAAAACCACAAAATGATAATCTTGCACCATGATTACAACTTTGCTCGTCCCTTGATCTCGGGCATTTTCCCTAGCACTAAACTTCGAGCAACTTTCGAATCTCGAATACTCGCGAATCACCGATCTGATTTGTTTGATGGATCCAATGGCTGAGACTAAGGCAGTGCTTGATGGATTTTCGCTGACCAGGTATGTGTACGCCTTTGCACAATCGTTCCCTGACTTTGGATGGAAAACATTTTTGGGTTTTTTAATCCCACTTCTTTCGCATTTGGTCACCCAATGACCAACTTCAAAGGAAAACAATCCCCTTGCAAAAATATGTGATAACATTAGGCTCCATGGGGGATAGAATCCTCCCTGCGAGGCTCTAAGATCTCCCTTTGCAGCTCCAATCATCTTTTGTTGGGCTATGGATTCAAGCTCAAAAACACCCTGCTGAAGAATATAAAGTCAACAAGTAAAAACAAAAATAAACACACATGCTCCAAGGAGCTTATTTATGTACAATCCTAAACTAATAAATTTTTACACAGTTCTAGGTGAAAGCAAATTTACACCATAGCCATTCAAGTAACTTCCTAACTTGAAGATCCTCCACTCTGTCCGTGATTGATAACAGAGAACAAAACCGTGACAAAAAAATGGTTACATTCCTCAGCTTTCCTCCTAATGATGAGGCTAGGATAAAGCTGGGCGGTTTCAAAACATGAAAGAAATATAACTCCATGAATTCTTCCATAGGCTCATAGGACAAGCGAAAAACTCCAGAAAATTTGTTACAGGAAGCCTTCTCTGCTACAAAACTTCTCACACATGGTTGAATATCTCTGGTAGGCATAGGTGGGTTAACGGTCGACGTAGGCTGACTAGTCCCAGGAAATGGTTGCTTGCGGACAAGATCTAGACAAGAGAAAAACTGCCCCTTCTGATGCTCCTCTTCTTCTCCATAGCTCTCCCAAGGATCAGATTCATAATCATCATAAACGAGAACCTTGGGAAATCTCTGCTCTTGCTCATACTGCTCAGTGTGTTTTGCAGGTCCAAGATGGATGATTTCCTCTTACTATTTTTCTTTAGTGAACAGAGGATAAGGCTCTGCAGTCTGTTCTTGGATTTCCTGCATATCCAACTTAGAATCTGATTTGTAGCTGTCATATATAGTCTGACTTCTCCTCTGGTCAACAAACTATGATGTGGGGCTATGCTGCTCTTCATCCAAATAATCATCAAAGCTAGGGACAACAAGCACCTCACGAGAATAAATCAAGGCCTCTACAGTTATGAAATATTCATTATCATCCTTAGTAGAACTACCAAGGACATCTACCTCAAGGACTAGAAAATCCTCTATGCTTTGTTCAGATTCCAACCTTTCTAGTTGGGCAGTGAGAGATTTTACCATTTCCATAACTTCTCCCAAAACATATTCTTCCTCCTCACAACCTTCATCCTCATATATTTCATTAGAAACAACCATATCTTGATCATGGTCGTCACATTCCTTACAACAGTTATGATAGATTAACTCAGAGGAATAATACCTTTGACAATGCTTATTAAAATCTACATGAAACTTCTCTAAGGAGGAGATACTCACGGGCATCCCCGTCCAATGAGAAAATGAACATATTCATTAATACATCCTCATGATGTATCTCCCACTGATACATGAGTTTGTGAAATTCATGGAGGTGTCGAGCAAGGTTGTCCTCTTTGCGCTCTCTAAATATGGGAAAATAATCACCCCATTCATTCACAGTAGGGACAACATTGGGAAAACTAGGAACAATAGAAAAATTAAAGGGAACAAACCTTCGAGCCCGGATTTTGTCCATTTCAAACCAGTGGAGTCATCGATTGATTCTTTAACCATGGAGTCGCCAGGTGAATGATATGCATAATAAGTGTGTGTGGTCTTTGTTCACCATAAAAAACTAGATCTGATTGTTGTGTTCTACCAGGGGCTATAGCTGTAGCCAGAGGCAGCCACACCGAAATAGTGGAGTCACCTCAGTGGAGTCGCCAGGTGCAAGCACAATATTCAAAGGTTCTGATATATGACGCACCTTCAGAATCAAAAGTTCGTTGTCGTTCTACGCAACGAAAATCTTCAATTCATCCCCGACAACGACACTAGAAATGTTAGCACTATAAGTCACCTCTGGATTACGTCAAAGGTAAGCTCAGTACCCATCATAATTTTACGTCACTGGTTGATTTTTTAAAGGGGTCAAATGGGCGCAGACTCGAGATAATATTGGTTTAACTTAGGAAACTGGACTAGTATGCGTAAGCAATGAGGTCTGGAATCAACTTCAGTCAGTAAGTCGGAGTTAGGGTGAGTAGGAGGAAGACTTTGGTAAGAAAATGTAGATACATGCCGTGAACATCAGGTCTTTAGTAGCCTAAGGAAGAAAAAATGAAAACACAAGATATTATTGGGTTCCAATTTCAATGAAACTGAAAGAAATCATGATGATATTACAATCAACATCCATCATAACATAATCACAACAATTCATGAGAATCAGTCATACATGAACTCTCTCAGTATGAGAGGAAAATAAGAAAGAGAAAGAAAGCTGGCTTTGATTAATACAAAAATCTCATATCACAATACATAACCAGAGAACCAGAGACTTCACTAAAACTTTACAATACATGAGCTTAGCTCTACCATCGATCCTCACAAAATATCAAAACTAAGTATTTATACTCAACTCAACTTGCTCCCTTCAGAGGCACGCTCTGGTCATGGAATTGAAGGCTTGGCATCTGCATCTTCTTCTATCAAGATGCACTTGCATTCTTTTGTCATACGCAAGATCAGATCGATATGGGCTTCACAAGAAAATCCATGATAAGGAACTTTCGGCTGACAGTCTGCCCTCCACGACCAACTTTTCCATGCTTTCCATTTATGTGGTGAAACGAGGTTTCAACCACCTTCACCATTTTCATTAACTACTTTCATTGGGATCGAGACAAGGCCTGACACCCATGACTGTTCCAGGCGAGCTCATAATTCCTTTGAGGCAATTCTAGCATCTCGAGGCCATGTTGATCCTTCTCTATGACCAACTCTGGCTCTTCAATCTTTTGCACGGCTCCATTCCCTTGCCCCACATGACCATGGGCTGTGAACTTGCACTTATCCACATGAAATCTTAAGATTTTGCATTTCGAGAGTTTCTACTCCCCTTTATCTCTAATACTCCGAAGCTTGAAATCACGAAACGAGCCATCAATATCCACGACTAGGTTTACTATAAAATCGACGGCTGTGATCATTTCTTCGAATACTTTGGTCGCCCGCTGCTTGGATGGGAACTTATTCTTCTTTTGGCCCCACTTTCTAAATGAACCCAAGCTATGATCATGGGCCTTACTCTCAGGTGCATCACGATTTTTCATTTCACGAGTTCACATAATGCTCCATGCTGAAATCTCCAAGTCACGAAAGTGTGATCCCCAGATTGGATGACACGCATCCCTCTAAAAAGGATGGCCTGGATCGTATCAACATTTTGGGACTTAGGGCCATCGACATTTCTCACCTCAGCTTTCCCGAAAATATTTCCTCCACGGTTCAAATCCTATACCACGTGCCCTTCTAAAATGGACGACCGAGATCATTTCGGGACTCTGCATGTCGCGAGTCTTCAAGATTCGTCCTCCTACTTCCCCGACTTGTGAAATCACGAAAATCTGATCTAACGTTCCAAATCTCCTTTCATCAATGATTGCGATCTTTTCACAATTTCTCATTTCGCGAGTTATAATGACTCTTCTCCTTGACCGCTCCATCTCGCGAAACCACAAAATGCTAATCTTGTGCCATGATTAAAACTTTGCTCGTCCCTTAGTCTCAGGCCTTTGTCCTGGCACTAAACTTCGAGCAACTTTCGGATCCCGAATACCCGCGAACCACCAATTTGATTTGTCTAATGGATCCAATGACCAAGATTGAGCCTGTGCTTGATGGATTTTCACCGACCAGGTATGTATGCACCTTTGCACAATCACGCCCCGACTTTGGATGAAAAACATTTGTGGGTTTTTGAAGCCCACTTCTTTCGCATTTGGTCACTCAATGACCAACTTCAAAGGAAAACAATCCCCTTGGAAAAAATGTGATAACACCACATGATTTTTTTTCTTATATGTCTTTAATAATTACATTCATTAGATGCACCAAATTCCTTTGTTCTCCAGCTACAACTAGAAAGAGGCTCCGACCCACTATTTTTAGGCTACAACCTGAGAGAAGCTCCAACTTCCCTATTCTCTGGCTATAACCAAAAGGAGGCTACAAACGCCTATGTTCTCTGGATACAACCAGAAGGTGGGCACAACCACCTATCCTTTCCCTGTCCAACTGCCATGAAATATAAGTGCCAAATGTAGAAACTGAATATGTCACTGTCACAACATGTTTTGTCAAATTTGTCACTGAGAAACCTGTCACTGTATATTCATCAACCAATCTGATATGATCACATATACCTCAAACACTATACCACAAGTATGTACCTCAAACCATGTGCTAGAACCTCATTGTTATACAACCTCTATCTGTACCAATAACTTCAGCAACATACCTCAAACATGAACCAATACTAAACTTTAGTAGATCTGCCTTAGATCAAATCTACAGTAAGTCCTAAAATTCCAAGAGGGCATCCAAAATATTTACAAGGAAAACCCTCAATCAGATTCATAAATTCAACACTACAACTACACATATGAAAACCATACATTTTTTCTTCTTGTAGCGTTCTACTGCCACGGTTTTGCTGACGGGATTTTGTTGTCGTAATTTTTTTGCCACAGTTTTTCTGCCATGGTTTTTCTACTGTGATTTTTTGCCGCACCTTTTCTGCTGCACTACGTGATTTTCCTGACTCAATTTTTCTGCCGCACTTTTTTCTGTCGTACTTTTAATTCCACACTTTTCCTTCTGCAATTTTTCTACTGCACTTTTTCTACTGCGCTTTTTCTGTCGTGATTTTCTTGCCTGGATTTTTCTGCCACGATTTTTCTACTGTGATTTTTCTGTCACACTTTTCCTTCTGTAATTTTTTTGCCGCACTTTTTTTCTATCAATAATATCTACCCAAATAAACTTTCACAAAATATATATTCAAAAATATTCAATAGGTGCTAATAGGATATCCTTTCTCTCTTATTTATACTTCCACGTAGCTTCCTCAAGGGGTTACCTTCTAACCAACTTAACCCAATTTCCTTCTTTTAGGGATAACCCACTTTTAACCACTTGTCCACTTCTAACCCACTTTTCTAAAAATAGTAAATTATCCACTTCTAGTTACAACTAATTTATTTTTAATTATTTTCTTATTCCAACAACCTAACCCGTGATTAACTCCTAGTTTTACTCACTTGACCAGTCAACTTCTTTTAGTAGCTTCTAGAATAATTTTGACTTTTTTGACCTTCAAGATAACTCATGAGGGTTCTCCAATTTCACAAGGCCATAACTCTCTAACTGTGAGGAGTTGTGTGGCGTTCCATGTATCAGTGGAAATGGAATAACATGTACTATCCATATAGAATAGTATTACCTACAAATATATTAAACTTCATGCCATTATACTTCAATCAAACTGAATTCCCTTAACCATACTGTTGGGGCTACCAGAATTTTCTATTGGACTTTCTTCAAGGGTTGACATCAATGACAACCAACCCAAGTAATCAATGATATCCCCCTTTGGAATTGATCACAACACTTTGATGCAACTCTGAAGTCATATCACTTATGCTCCTCTTGTGACCATCGATCCACATGGAAACATGCCTTTGTTCTCCCTTTCCAAGTATCCAAGTCTCTTACCTGCATCTGGTGAATCTCTCCCACTTTGACATCATGGAAAAGGTAACTTCCTATCTGGGGATGCTCCCCCTAACTAAACTATCATTGGGGCTGCTCCCCCTAGCTGAACTATTCCTAAACCTATTCTCCCAACCTAAATTGTCCTATGTATGGTGCTTCCTTGTGTAAATATAAGAAATATATGACAAGCATTCAAAAGCATTCATTTGGGAGTAGCAATTAGTCTGAGTCTCTGGAGAAGATACTCAAAGGATTCTTTTGGAAGAGGTTTTGTGAAGATATGTGCAACCTATTCCTTTGTCCCCATATATTCAACTATGATGTTCATCTCTGCAACATGTTCCCGTAGAAGTGATACTTGATTGGAATGCGCTTCGTCTTGGAGTGAATCACTGGATTCTTTGAGATACTGATAACACTTTTATTATCACAATATATAGGAATGGGCTCATCATACTCAACCTACATATCTATCAAAGTTTGTTTCATCCATAGAACCTGTGTACAACATGCTGCTGCTACAATATACTCTGCTTCAGCTATAGACAATGATATTGATGACTGTTTCTTTCTTATCCAAGATAACAAACAATCACCCAAGTATAATGTTGCTCCACTGGTGATTCATCCGTCATCAATGCAACGCGCCCAATCTGCATCTGTGTAGTAAATAAGTGATAGATCATTTCCTTTTGGATACCATAATACAAACTCTTTTGTTCCCTTGAGATATATAAAAATTCTCTTCACTACTAAGACATGTGATTCCTTTGGTGCTGCTTGAAATCATGCCACATGTCCAACTTCCTGCATTACATCTGGTCTAGATGTTTTCACATATAGTAAGATGCCAATCATTGACCTATACTACCTCTGGTCTATAGACTTTGAATCATCATCTTTTCTCAACTTTCAACTGGTTTGCATAGGAGTTTTAACTCATTTGAAATCTTCCATTCTGAATCTCTTTATCATTTCTCTGATATACTTAGTTTGAGAAATAAAAATCCCTTGGCTTCTTTGACATATATGAAGACTCAGAAATAAGGATAGTTATCCAAGTAATTAAATTTCAAATTCATTCTGCATATCCTTTGCAAATTTCTAGCTTAATATATTATTATCACTTCCAAAAATAATAGCATCAACATAAACTTCAATTAAAAAAATACTATCTTGAGTTACCTTGATGTAGAGGTTATTGTCTACACTTCCTTTTTTGAACCTTGCCTGTTGTAGATATTTATCTAGTCTAGAGTATCATGCTTTGAGACCCTGTTTTAGACCATACAAGGCCTTCTTCAACTTGCACACATAATCTTCATTCTCTGACAACTGAAATCCTTCTGGTTGTTCAATATAGACTTCTTCTTCAAGATCCCCATTCATAAAGGCTAATTTCATGTCCATCTGATACACTTTAATATTCTTGGAGTATGCATAAGCTTAGATCAATTAGATTGCTTCCATTCTAGAAACTAGGGAACATGTCTCTTCAAATTCAATCCCTTCAACCTATGCATATCCTTTACATACCAATATAGCTTTGTTCCTTGTAACCTGTCCACCTTCATTCAATTTATTTATGAAAATCCAATTTGTGCCAATCACATTCTTGTACCTTGGTCTTGGAACCAATTCCTAAGTGTCATTATTTTCTATTTGATCCAATTCTTCATTCATGGCATTTTTCTAGAATTCATTCTTGTTGGCCTCTTCAAAACTGTCTGGTTCAATCATAGATAAGAGTGCTAGGTGTAGTTTTTCTGGTGAATGAATTATTCTTCTAGTCTCAACTCCTGCATCCTTGTTTCCGATAATCAGACCTGAAGGATGATTCTTCTGTACTCATTTTCTAGGCATCTTTGGAGGAATTTGTTGAACTTGCTCTTCTACTTCGATCTGATCTTGTTCATCTTCCCCTTCTACTTCTTCTTCATCATTTTCTTCTTCTTTGTAAACATGTTCCACTGATTCCTTTTCTTCTTTCTTTAATTTTCTTCCACTTGTTTCATCAACTGTTACATTAATTCTTTCCACCACTTTGTTGAGCCTTAGATTGTAACACTTGTATGATTTCCTTGTACTTCGGTAATAGACAAGTATGACTTTGTCCACATGAGAGTAAAAATTTTCTATTCTATCATCTTCGCTTTTTATGTAGCATTTGCTTCCAAACAATCTAAAGTGATTCACATTTGTTGGTCTTCCTTTCCATATCTTGTAGGGAGCTTTGTCACTATTGTTTATGAGCATTAATATGTTTTGAATGTGAAATTTTGTATGCACTGCATGTGTCCAAAAAACATCTGGAAATTTAGAATCCATTAACATTGTTCAATCCATTTCTTTTACTGTCATGTTCTTTCTTTCAATTACTCCATTCTTTTGAGGTGTCCTAGCAATGAAGAATTGCCTTTTTATTCCATGCTTGTTGCAAAAATCCATAAATTCATTTGAAGTAAAATATCCTCCATTATCCGATCTCAAACATTTTATTTTTGAATCCATTTCATTTTCAACCATTTCCTTGTAAACCTTCAAGTTTTCAAATGATTCTAACTTAGTCTTGAGAATGAAAACTGCAGTCATTCTTGTATAATCATTAACTAATAACATAAAGTATTTCTCACCTTTTAAACCCTTTGTTCTAGTTGGTCCAACTAGATCAATATGCAAATTTGTAGTGGTCTTATCTTTGAGTATTCCTTTGATTTGAACCTGGTCTTTATTTTCTTTCCTCGTTGACAATGCTTGCATAATGTGTTGGTTGGTTTCATGATTTGGAGAATTTATCTGACTACTTCCTTTTTGTTGACTTTGAAGAGGTTATCAAATTTTATGTGACCCATTATTTTGTGCCATAGCCAACCTTCATCTTCCTTTCCTAGACAACACTTTTCATTTCCAATTTCACTTAATACATATATGTTGCTTGAAGTTCTTGTAGTTGTTTTCTAATTTTACTGGACCTGCTTTTCTTATCTCCCACTTATGTGAATCGATTGTAAGTTTATAACCTTGGTCATACATTTGACTTACACTTAGAAGATTTTGTTTGATATCTTCCACTAGTAGAACATTTTTTGCCTTGGTATTCTTATTTCCAATTATGATTGTGTCTTTTCCAATGATTCTAGCTAAATCATCATTTCCAAAAGAGATTGATCCATCTCTTTCATTTATTAATGTAAAAAGCTTGTCTTCATTGTCTGTCATGTGTTTTGAATAGCCACATTCAACATACCAACCATGTTTATTATGTTTATACTATAGAGAGAGTGTGCATTCTTCATTTTTAAACTGATCCTACTTTCTTATCCATATTCTCTGTTGAGGTTCATGTCTGTGACTGTTGTTATTCTATTGTGATTCTTTAGGAGGGACTCTCATTCCTCATTCTACAATCTTTGGCCATGTGTCCAAATTTCTTGCATTTGTAGCATTCCACTTTAGTGCTCAATGATTCAAATCTATTGTAGCTTCTTCTCCGTGTTTCATTAGGCCTTATTGGATAACCATTTTGTGCATGACTTTCAAAGTTGTTTTTGTTCCTAGTATTAGCTCTAGAATTTACATCTTTATGTACAAAATTATTACATGCATAACATAAACCAAAAAATATAGTTTAATACCTGGGAGTTGAAGATCTTTTGAAAAGAGTTACTCTTCTGATTCCTTCTTCATATTGAGCCTTGCTTGTTTCTGACTATCGTTGATTTTGAAATTTGACTGTTCTAGGTGGAGAAGTGTCCCTGCGATCTTCCCTGTAAAACTTCTTGTCTCCTCTAACTGTTTTTGCATAGCTTCTTGGTTTCGTTTCTTTATCTGTTGTTTTGGAGCTTGAGCCTCTTTCTGTCTAATTGTATCCTAGCCCATAATTGTCATGATGTGGCCTTTAAATGTTCATAATATTATCCAAAACCTTTGAACTGTTCTACATATTCTTCCGTTGAAGGTATTTTCTCAATGTAACAAGCTCTGCTTCCAAATTTCCAATGATCCTGTCTTTTTCTTCTAGTTGTTCTTTGAGTGCTTCTTCGATTCTTTTGTCTTCTTCTATTTGAACCTTTAATTTAGTGATCATATGTTCTAGTTCTTCAGAGTTTGAATTTTTAATGTCTTCTTTCTTCTCTAGTTCTTCCTGGAGTTTCTTGTTTTTCTTGTTTTCTCTTTTTTTAACTTCTATAGAACTCAACTATTCTTATTTGAAGTCAAATTATGCTTCATCATACTCCTCTTCAGTTTATTGTTGATCAGAGTCATCTATTTCCATGAATAAAACTCTTTCTTTCTCACTTTCACTGACTTCATCTTCATCTGATGAGGAGCAGTCTTCTTTGGCGAAAAAACTTTTCTTGAAGACTTTATTTTTGGTTATTTTTCCTTTATATGTTTGTTTGTTGTATGAATCATCCTCCTCATGTCTTTTGTTTTTCTTGTGAGGAAATTTTTTAGAAAAATGACCAATACCATCACAGTTAAAAAAAATCAATGGAATCTTACCTTTATATCTGTTGGGTATGTGTTATATTCTTTTCATGTGTGTGTGTGGGCACATCATATATGCCAACTATGCTTGACGATCCCTCTGGTAGTGCTATTTTTTTCATGTGCACCGAGCGCTTTCCTAGGGGGGTTCCAGGGGGGGGGTAGGTATGCCCCCTGGTTACGTGCAACGTTTGGGGCAGCACCCCGAAAAGTTTTTGTTTGGTCGGCTTTTGCTATTTTTAGCGGTTTTGTAAATTAATATCGGATTAAGGGATTAGGGTTTTGGTATCTATATAATACCTAAAAACATTGTATATATATATTGTATGGTGAATGGTGAAATTCGATATAATGAATATAAGAAAGGTTTTCCCGGTTAAGGGTTTCCGGTATAAAATCTCTGTGTACTCTGTGTATGAGCCAATGATTAATTTTTTTTTTGCTTAAGAATATATATGCATTGCTTTAATTCACAGGTTTAAAACTTACATGTGGTATTAGAGCTCATTTTTGGCTTCAGAGGGACGCCTTTTTTGTTGAGGGTTTGGCTCGGTCTTGATAGATCAAGTTTATCTTGGGTCTGTGATAAACCTGGGTTTATTGGGAGCTTTTGCAGTGGTGATTTGAGTGCAGAAAGAATAATGGTGAGGTGTTCTAGAATCAAGATAGATAAGTTCAACGGTAAAAAAATTGATCTATGGAAGCTGAAGATGGAGGACCTTCTTGTAGACAAAGAACAATGGATCGTTGTGGACCTTGGTACACAGCCTACTGGTATGCAACCTACTAGCACATAGATGACTGGTACACAACCTACTAGTGCACAAAATACTAGTACACCACCTACTGGTATGTCGAAGGAAGATTGAGAGAAGTTGGACAGAAGAGCAAGGAGTACTATTCGACACTGCCTGGTAGATTCAGTGTTGTTGAATGTCTCAGGAGAATCTATAGCCAAGGAACTATGGGATAAGTTGGAGAATTTGTATCTATCAAAGTCCCTGGTAAACAAGTTGTTTCTTCGAAAGAAGATGTATCATCTTAGGGTGGAAGATGGAGATTCTGTGACAGAACATGTAAATGCCTTTAATACTCTGGTAAGTCAACTTGGCTCTATTAATATTATGATTGCAAAAGAAGATAAGTGTATTACTTTGTTATGTTCTTTTTCAGACTCTTGGGATAATATGGTTGTAGCAATAGGTAGTACCACTCAATCTACATTGAAGTATGAGGATGTAGTTGCATCCTTGTTATCTGAAGAGATGAGGCAAAAAATCAAGGATGGTCACAAAACATATGCTTTATTTGTAAGAGGGAATACCCAAGATAGGAACGCTGGTAAGCCTTCGAGGTGGAGATCTAAATCTACAGGTAGATCTAGGTCTCCAGGAAAATCTTTGAGGAAATGTTGGAAGTGTGGTAAAACAAGGCAATATAAGAAAGATTGCAAGTCTAAGAAGGTTGAAAAACCAAAGGGATCTGATAGTACCTCTTCCACAGAGGAGAAAACCTCCACTGAATAAGGAGGTGATGTTTACTTGGCATCTACAAGTACACATGCAGACCGTGATGTATGGTTGATCGACTCAGGTGCGTCATACCATATGACTCCTCACAGGGAGTGGTTCTCTAAATATGAAAAATAGGATGGTGGTGATGTATTCCTAGGAGATGACTCCACAACAAAAATCATGGGATGTGGAGGGTTTAAATTGTTGCTAAAATATGGAAGGATTATAACTCTCCTTGGGGTTCTGCACATTCCAAAACTTTCCAGGAGCCTAATATCTATAAACAATTTGGATGATGTATGAGTGGATACTATATTTGGAAATAACACTTGCAAGATGGTACGAGGAGTAATGGTGTTGATGAGGGGAGTTTGGTGTGGAACTCTGTACAATTTGTTGGGAATCAATTATACTAATGGGTGTAGTAGTTGTGTTTTCCCTGAGCAGAGAAATGAAGGAGACAAGACCAATACTGTCCCAGAAAAGAAGACCATGTCGTGGCATCAAAGACTGGTTAATATTGGAGAAAAGGGCCTTCGAACACTACACGGTAAAGGTATGGTTGAAGGTATGTCTAATTTCACTCTGGATTTTGATTTCCTTGAACATTGCATATATGGTAAACATAATTGAGTAAGATTCCCATCTGGTGCTACAAGAGCAAAGGGGATCTTAGAGTTGATACACAGTGATGTGTTTCGATTTGTTCTTGTTCCATCCCTGGGTAAATCTGCGTATTATGTTTCATTCATAGATGAATTTTCAAGGAACACATGGATTTATTTTCTTAGAAATAAATCTGAGGTATTTGATAAATTTAAAGAGTTTAAGGCTCTGGTAGAAAATCAGATGGAGAAGAAAATAAAGGCATTGAGAACATATAATGGTGGAGAATTATGCGGAAATGAATTCGAAGAATTCTGTAAGAAGTGTGGTATAGAAAGGAAGAAGACTACTCCATACACTCCTCAACAGAATGGAGTTGCAGAAAGGATGAACATGACGTTGATGGAAAAACAAAGGAGAATGCTCAATGGTGCCGAGTTAGGACAAGAATTATGGGCAGAGGCAGTGGGTACATCATGTTACCTAGTCAATCGATCACCTTCATCAGCGTTGGATGATAAAACTCCACACGAGGTATGGTTTGGAAAAAAACCCTCTCTTCAACATCTTAGAGTGTTTGGTTGTGATGCTTATATACATGTTCCAAAGGAAAATAGAAGTAAGCTGGATAAAAAGGATGAAAAGTGTATATTTATTGGTTATAAAGATGGTGTGAAAGGTTATAAGCTTTGGAACCCAGAAACCAAGAAAACTGTTTATAGTCGAGATGTTACTTTCAGAGAGGTAAAAGATGTGTCTAAACAAGAATTCCTACCAATGCAAGATGAACCTAAGAAAATAGAGCTTGATTTCGATTATGCAAAATCTGAATCATCTAAAGAGGAGGAAGTAGGAGAAGAAGAAGAAGAATAACCTCATACCCCAATATTGAGGAGATTAGTGAGAGATAGAAGGCAACCAGAAAGGTATAGTCCACCTGATTTTCATTCCAATTTTGCTTTATCTATTACTGATGATGATCCTAGAATTTTCAGGGAAGCAGTGAATTCAGAGGATAGTAAACTCTGGAAGAAGGCCATGGTTGAAGAAATGGATGCCTTGGGTAAGAATGAGGCATGGGATATAGTTGAGTTGCCAACTGGAAGAAAATCAGTTGTTAGCAAATGGTTTTTCAAGAAGAAGTTTAATGCACAAGGTAAAGTGGAGAAATACAAAGCCCGGTTAGTAGCAAAAGGTTATTCCCAGGTAGAGGGAATTGACTTGGTGAGATTTTTTCTCCTGTTGCTAAGTTAAATTCTATTAGATTTATTTTATCTATTTCTACTGCTTTTGATATTTAAGTGGAACAGATGGATGTGAAGGTAAAATTCCTACATGGGGATCTGGAAGAAGAAATCTACATGAAGCAGCCATAAGGATTTGTAGTGAAGGGAAAGAAAGAGCTGGTCTGTAAGCTAAAGAAGTCACTATATGGTCTGAAG
>JZKD02S1490501.1:504223-528120 GCA_000966675.3 Picea glauca | reverse complement strand
TTACCATCTACCTCCCCCCTCCGAGCTAATCTCCTTACTTCTTTCCCATACCGCCCTCGCTCCCGTCGACACATGTCCTCCACTCGGATCACCCGCGCATCTATCTCCTTTCTGCTGTCACATATCTCCCCCTTACCTCCCGCCATGTGTCTCCCACTCATTCTCCATGTCACCCCCATCATGTTTTCATGTCCCCCTTGACCAAGCACACCCATCTGCCTTCACGTCTGTTCCCTTTTCCACATCCCCCATGTATGTACACCGCAACTCCCGCATACTGACACTCACGCATTCCTAGTCACCACCAACTGCAACCTTCCACATGGCCACCATCACCTGTTGTAGCCTACGAATTTGTGCCAATTTTCTCTCCATCTCCCCATCATCAACGTCCATGTTTTCCTGCTAGTGTTCCCTGCAAACGTCTAATGAAGATCTAGGTGGAAGATATGTCAAGATGACTTGGTCCATCCTGATCCCAATGCAAGTAGTTAATGAAAATGGGGGAGGTGGTTGAGACATCATCTCCTTCCATAAATGGAAATATAGAAAGGATTGATAGATCTGAGCTCGCATCCGATAGAGAAATGCATGCGTAGTCTATCAAAGAAGGTTCAGATGGAAAAGGTCGCTTCTAACAAAGATCTACATGCACAGTCTGCCAGAGGACGCACAAATGTAAATCCTTGAATGTAATGACTCGAGAACGTCTCTACTGGTAGTGGAAAATTGTTCTAAGCATATGTAGGCATTTTTAATATTTTGTTATGGTCGATGGTTGAGCTAGACTCCCATATTGTAAAGTGTTTATGAATCTTTGGTTATGTGGTTATGTATTTTGATTTGAGACTTCTTGTTTAATGAAAGTCATCTTCCTTTTCATCTTATTTTCCTTTGATATTGAAGTGTCCATGATTGAAGGATTCACATGGATTGTTATAGTTTTATTGTGATGGATGTTTGATTACAGTGTTGTTATGGTGTTCTTTAGTTTCCTGAAACTTTGAATATAAGAGGATATTGTGTTTGAAGTTTTTCCTCCCTAGGCTGCTGGAAGACCTGATGTCCATAACAGACCTCCACATTCTCCTCACCAGTTCTTCCTCCTACTCACCTTTACTACAACTTACTGACTAAATTTCATCAAGACCTCAACTTCCTGTGCATGCTGGTCCAGTTTTCCGAGTTGAAACGATATTTTCTTGAGTCTGTGCCAATTTGACCTCTTTAAATTTATTCATTGTGACATATAAACTGATGGGTACTGGGCTTACCTTCGATGCAATTTGAGGGTGACTTCTAGTGCTAACACCTTGAATATCATCAAAAAATCATGATGAATACCCTAGTTTGGTTGTGTAGGATCCGTCCATTATATTTTTATACTATACCAATTCATCTTCCTCTAAAATAATTTTGATGTTCACATTGTAAAAAAATGTGATATATGCCTCCCATTCATATGCCAATGAACCTTCAAGTATAGAACAAATTGGAAGATGGAATAAGTGTATAGAACATAAAAAAATTTGGGGTTTTCACAAAATATGATCCAAGGGTCCCTACCCAATCTCATTCTACTGTTATCTCTTATCATCCATGCTAACTAGGACCCTATACTTGGAAAATATAAAACCATTTATTTCTAAATATTGGAAGAATTATGATATATTTTGGGGAAAACCTTATCCAAAAATCCTCTATTGTCAAGGGATCCATATAGGTTGGAACAATTACCACTCCAGCTATAGATTTCACCTCCATTTTGTCCTTGAAACTATCTAGGGATTCCACTTAGCTTAATGAGCACTTTTTTTTTAAATTAGAGGAGGTTCTAAGTTTTAACAACAATTACAACAACTTGTATAGGTTTTTCAAGCATAAAAAAAACTGTTTATCAAATCTGGATGATGATGATAATAATAATAATCTATTTTTAAAGTTATGGCCAAGGAAGACATCAAATTGGTGTGTGTGAACACTCTAGCACTAATACCAATACCACATCTGTCACTATATCCACTTTCTATTCTCCACCTAAAAATCAATTCCAAAGGTTAACCATCTACTTAACGCATGTTGCGAAGCTATCATTTGACAAAAGATAAACTTCCATAAACACCAAACTTTATTAATAATTATGTTTCAATTTAAACTAGATGTGAAAAGCAGAGAATAGCTTAATTCATTGATAATTGAACTAGTTGCCCAAAGCATATTGTTGATGGATAGATTCAAATCTGATATAATCCTTCTCATTTATAGATAGACTCAAATATGATCTAATTTGGTTAAATGTTTTGAGGAATATCAGGTGAATTCATGAAGGTGGGTAACACTTTCTTGACAATCGGGTCTCCAAAATTCAGAAAAACATTTTTTTGGCCGAACTAATTTACTTTTCGGTCGAAAGTACAATTTTTCGGCTGAAAAATCTTTCGGCCGAACCTTTGAACGTCAAATCGAATGGCACCCTGACGACGCCCTCAATTTTCGTGTACAATTTTATCCCGACGGATATTTTTCATCCGGTAACATCTTTTCGGCCGAAAGATATTCCAGCCAAAATAATGTTTCCTTCGAAATATCTTTCGGTTGAAAACACTTTTCGGCCAAAAGATTAGTTTGGTCGAAAAAGGGTTTATATATTACCTGCACATCGCTCCTGTAATAGTTTTTGCGAGTTCATACCTAGTTGGTGTTTGTTGTGTGGGAATAGAGCATTTGTTGTGCGAGGTGTATGGTGTTTGTTGTGTGGGCAGAGATCATTTATTGTGTGAGGTGTATGGTGTTTGGTGTGCGAGTGAAAATGTTTGTTATGGGTGGATGGGCAATGTTTGTTGTGGATAGGCGGTGTTTTTGACGTTGGAGCAGTGACCGGGTGGTGTTGTGGACATTGGAGCAGTGGGCGTTCAGTCCAGGTATGTTTATATTAGGATATTTTCAATTATAGCTTAGAATTTAGAATTTAAAATTAGGATTTTTTTTTTTTTTTAGATTGTTGATAGGGACTTATTCGTCCATGTCCATGTACAATGATAGGCCTGAATTCAGGCCTGTCCCTGTACATGGACAGGGCCGAATACGACCCTGTCCATTATGTTTAAATATGTTTAAATTTTAAATTTTTAAACAGGGCCGAATTTTAAATTTTTAAACAAAGTCAAATTTCAAATATGTTTAAATTTTTAGAAAATTTATATTTTTAGTTAAAAAGTTGAGTTTAGAAATTTTGTTAGAATGTTGATAGGGCCTTATTCGGCCCTATCCATGTAGAAGTTAGAAGTTATAATTTAGAAGTTAGAAGTTATTTTAGAATTTTAGAATTTAAATTTTAAATTTCTATTTCAGGCTTAAATTTTAAATTTCTATTTAAATTTTAGAATTTAGAAGTTAATTTTCGATTGTTGACAGGGCCTTATTTGACCCTGTCCATGTACAGTGACAAGACTGAATTCACGCCTGTACCTATACATGGACAGGGCCGAATATGGCTCTGTCCCTTATGTTTAAATATGTTTAAATTTTAAATTTTTAAACATGTTTCAAATATGTTTAAACATGGTCGAATTATAAATTTTAAAATAGGGCCGAATTTTAAATTTTTAAATAGGGATGAATTTTAAATTTTAAACAGGGCCAAATTTCAAATATGTTTAATTTTTAGAAAATTTAAAATTTTAGTTAAAAATTTGAGTTTAGAATGTTGACAGGGCCTTATTCGGCCCTGTCCATGTACAGGGACAAGCCCAAATTTGGACCTGTCCCTATCCATGGACAAGGACGAATATGGCCCTGTCCATATATAGGGACAGGCCGAATTTGGGTATGTCAATGTACATGGACAGGGTCATATTCGACCATGTCCATGTAGTACCTCAAGCAGCAGGATAAGTAGATCTACAACCAATAACAAAGGCCCAGTTCCATAGGAAATCCATACAACCGCTAAGAAAATAGACAGAGTTGCAGAAAATAGACAGAGGCTTGAAGAGACTGTAAAATTTAGGGTAGGACATGGACTAGCTATTCTAACTATAAACAATGAGACCAAGGGCTAAGCATGGTTTCTACAGGGCCACCACTACCCTGAATAGTGCCCAAACTGAACAAAATTAGACTCCGACAACAACTGTAAAGAAACATCACCATAAAGGACCTAGTACATATCACAATATTTATCATACCTAACAAAAGGCTTGAAATACAAAAATATGTGTATAGTAGTTGCTGTAATAGGAGAAAAATAAGAACAACGTTGAAAAAAACTCTACTTCTCTACTAATAGTATTGCTAATTTAAATTTTTAGTTAAAAATTACAATCATGGAAATAATAGGGATAAAGGAAGTGTACAAAACCATGAATCAAACCTATTGTAATCATACGAACTAATTGTATAGGGTTGAACATGATGAAGTAATGAGCTAAGACCACAACAAGCCCCGTGAACAAACTGAATTACACTACATTATTTGCTTAGAAGTAATTCCATCATATTGATTCATAATGACACTGATGTTGCATTCTTATTGATTAGGGTCCTACTCCTAGTATAGGATATGAATAAGACCTATATTGGTTGTGCTCATATGTTACATGTATGCAATTCTTATACCTTCTCATATTTATGGGATTGGTTCTAACTTAGTACTAATACAAATACAACAACATCCTTTACATTCAACTTATGATAATCTACTCTACGTGTCTATATGATCTCAACATAATATAGGGTTATGACTCATACAAGAATATTTGTTCATGTTCTATGATGTGTGTTTGATATGTTGTTATAACGAAGAGTAATACATATCTAAACTAATGTGTGTTTATGATCTTTGTTGGATTTGTTGTCATTTTATGAAAAATGATAGAATTAACAGAATTAAATTTGAATTAAATATGACAGAAATAGAACATAATTAATTCTATTAATTTTGTTCATGATTGGTATGTTAATTTTGTTCATGGTTGGTATGTTATTTTCTTAATCATTTTATGTTGTTTTCTTATCCAAATAGTAAATTAAATCTTAATTTTAAAACAAAAAATTTACATATAATTGATTTTATAAACTATGGTATGATCTACTGTGACAAATTTTTATAGTGTAATATATATAACACTTAACAAGTCCTTTCCATATGTACATCTATAAAGGACACACACCTATATATGACTTTGTGACATCTATAGGAATGAATATAAGAATGTATTAACATCTTAGTGTGACCATATTTGTTATCCTATTTATAAATAGTTCTAGCTAAATGAAACATAGTATAATTATTAAAATGGGTATATAAATATAAAGTTAATGAAGAAAGGTTATAAAGTTAAAGTATTAAAGTTTTAAAATTTCAAACTAATTCAATATAAAGAAGGTAAATTGTAACATCCTCCTTGTTACGACAACAACTCTGATAACAAGTGCAATTTTTTTTTTTTTTAAAGTGTTTGCATGCGTGTAGAAATGAAACAGACACACTTGACTCTACGTCGCCACACGACAACCAACAAGATGCAACCAAGATGATCACAACAAGAAGACTTAAGGTGCACAACAAGTAACTGTAAGCAATAAATGACCATAGGCATAAGGCGTACAACAAGTAACTGCAAGCAACAAAAGACCATAGGCATAAGGCGCACAACAAATAACTGCAAGCATTAAACGACATACTGGGTTATGTACCATACGAACAAAGATGGAAGAATCCATATTAGTAGATTTTACTATTCTGCATAGCAAAGCAGGGCATTTAATCTTAGTTCTCTGCTCCGGAGAGAGAGAAGATTAGATAGGCTCCTGGCCGATTGCTCAGGCACAAACTAGTAATCTCCGTCAGGTGTGTTGCAAGAGTGGAAAGCCTGCCTTTAAAGGGCCCGAGACTCTTGATACGACACTGGATTCTTCACACAAAATAAACACACACACAAACTTATATTCTAAGGCTTACATGGAGGTTTCTACATCCTGACCGACGCCATCAATATCAAACTAAAATGCTAAATCTACCAGCATCAAGGATTAACTAAGATCCCTTCTATCAACCACTTCCCATTTAACCAAGGGTGAGAGTGATTTCTTCTGTTAACCATCATACATTAACTTTAATTAACCATGCAGAAATAAAAGAGCTCTAAATCAATCCGTCATCAACAATATTTATTGGCGCATTAAAACATTCAGTCTATCTACATGGTGCAAGGGTTGTTATTCCACTAATCAATAATAATCTATAATGCTAGAACGTATTGGGATACATCATTCAATATTTCATAAATTCCTATTGCGCACAGGTCTAAAATCTAAAACTCAAAATGTGACGAGAAGTCTAAATGCACAAAGTACGATAACCATCACTCATCCATCTAGAATAGGGGAACACAAGCACCTTGCTTAAACAACGAGGTGATCACACATCTGACCACCTAGAACAATAACAAGGTAGACCAATCCAAAACTTATTTACTGCCAACTTCATAATGGGAACCAATATCTAAGCATTACTTAAGCTTAAAATCATTATGACGCAACCACCCTCTTTTCTAGTGAGATATCATCTAAATTAAAAAATATCCTAATGATATGTAATGATAATGATATATCTTTCATAAGCATCACTTAAACCTAGAATCATGATGACATAATTTCCATGGATATTTATTCAATATCAATTATAACACTTTTGCATTCTAACTCAGTAAGAAAATTTGAATATTGGAAGTAGAGGGTACATCAGTATTGAAAGACAACATAATTTAGGTTTCGGTATTTTGTGGAAAGCAAAGTTTGATTATTTTTGGTTAAAGTTGGTCATTAAAGAGAGGATTTGCCATAGAGTTTTACCTTAAGATTCTTTTATTTTAATTTAATTTGATGAGCCTTTATTCATAGTTGTTCCTTCCCTATTAGCTATCACTAACAAAACACTGCTTTTTTGTGGCATTCGCTTACTTATTAATTTAACCATTACTACAGTTCAATATTCATAAACAGGAATTTGCTGACAACCCTATGTGTTATTACAACACGATTAGTAACTAATTAAGGTAAATGACATGCCAACTGACAAAACTATATAAGGATTCTAAGGAGATTAATTCATATTTAGCAAGTAAAGCAAGAATTCGATTTGAATTGCAAAAGGACACCATTGGTTGATACACCCATCCATCTCCTTAATAATTATCTTATTCAAACTGTCGGCGATATTATATGGAACAACACCGAACATCCAAACTCACTAACCAGAAAATCTAACCTTTACCATTCGACTTTTAGAAGAAGGAAAACCCTTAATAATGAAACACAACAAAATTCATTTTATAATTTAATTATGTTGGACGATTCAAGGGAAAACACCACAGGATCACTCCCTTATTATCAAGAAGGACTTTAGTGGTCAAATCGAATTCACTGCATGAAATCTTACGAGTAATAATTGCATGAAACCTCCAATTGGAGTAACAGGAAACGAGCATGACGAGCAACCTACGCTTAAGTAAGGGCGCACTATCCCAAAGGCGGTTTCGCTGCTCCAACCAACCCCCGAATCCAGCTGTCAAGGAAAAGGTTGGGACGTTCAGGCCATAATCACAACATTCCAGGAAGGGGCGACTGTTATCTTTGGGTGGGTGTATCATGCCTCTAGAAAAAAATGCCACTTGACACACATGCACTCGCCCGCTGGTAAATCCCAACCCAACCCTCAGGCAAAAACAAACGTTACATGACACAGAAGAATCGAATCCACCTCACGCTATCACTGCACAGGTTCTGGTCCCAAAATTAAGAAATGACTCCAAAATTTAATGAAAGAACAGTTCACTACACGAACCCCAGATAGAACCCCAAACACTCAGTCCAAATGATAAGGTTGGGTCGCAACAGTCCAGGAAAATTCCAGACAATGGTTAAATAAAAATTGCGCAGTCCCAAACAATAGATAAAATTTACACAGTCCAGACAATAAGTAATAAAAAGTTACGCAGTCCAGAGCAGTAAATATTAAATAATTTACACAGTCCACATCGACATTCGCCAGTAATTAGATTCGCAAGCCCTTACCATCACAATCCAGAACAATAAACAATAAACAATAAATAAATTACACTGTCCAAAACAATAAGTAATAAAAATTTACACAGTCAAGAATGGCATTTGTATGCCTGTAGTAGATACGCAAAGCCCTTAAACCACAATGCAACTACCAGGAATACCCTCCCAGACTATTCACAATTCCATAATCGCCCTTCCCCCATCACAGGATAAACTCGAAATTCTACTTTTTCTGATCTAGATAACAACAGGAGAATAAGTATTTATTGATTCCAGAAAAATTCACCAGGGCGGGACGGATTGCTATTACCTCTAAATCAGAGAAGTCCCATTTCTTTTTGTAAGCAACAGAGGTAAAAAGGGTCAGATTATTAATGCACAATTAGCCATTACTACACATTGCTTTGTAAATGACAGGGCGAAATCCATTGCATTATCTGTATACATAACAACGCAACCATGTACTTGCTACCGAGAATTATAACTATATCTATGATTCTCATTGACTGAAGATTTATACAGTAATAAATTAAATGCAAAAATACCAATCTGGGCATCCTACTCTACCAAGTATCGAGCGTACCATTTTCCTTGTGCCCACCGTGAATGTTGTCCACGCGCTCCGTGCCGCTCTTGCTCACCGACCATAGAGACCTCATCGATACCTCCCAGCCAATCGCTAGGGGTACTCTTCTTCCCCCTTAGCCCCCCGAGCCGCAAAGGGGCCACACAATCCAAAAGGTATGCCTAGCTTCCCAGCTCGCCTCACAAGGCTAAGCTACCACTCCAATACAAGCTGAGAAAATCCCAACTCCTCACAAGCAATCAGTCCAGTCCAAATTCGGCAGCGTAACGTTACGCTCCAAAACCCCCCCCTTCCCCCTCATCTTCCCTTTCTTTTATAGATTTTTGAGACCCACCCTTGCCCTAAATCACATTTTATTTAAGTTTTAATGAAAACCCTCTAAAAATTCTCTGTCTTACAACTGTCACTCATCCCCCACGTTCTCCAAAATTAATTTCTTTAGCTTTATTAAAAGGCTCATTTTCCTATTTTTATTATTCCCTTTCTTCCCCCCCCGCCCCCTTTTCTTTTTTTTTAAACCAGAAAGGTAAATGCGCTAATTAATCTTTTCATTTTATTTTTAAAATCATAACCTTTTTTTTTATACTCCCACACGTTAAATAATTTTATTACTTATTAATTGTCTATGTTCCCTTTATTACTTTGTTTCCCTATTTTTATTAATCCCTTCCTTTCCTTTTTTTTTTAAAACCAAAAAGGTAAATGTGCTTATTAGTCTTTTCATTTATTATTTATTTAATATCTTTTGTTCTTCCACAAGTTAGGAATTAATTTCTTCTTTGTAAAATTTTAAAACCATTAGTTTTAATTTAAATCTTACCCTCGTCATCACCCCAAGAATTTTATGAAGACCCAACTATTACTTAGGTGGGTTCTTGTTTAAATTGTTATTTTTATTCCAGGGTCTGTTCTTAAGGTTAGACTAAAATTTTACCCTATGAGTTTTAGACTCAGTACTTAGATTCTGAACTGGGCGACACTGGGTTAGGGGAGTTGTTTAAGGATTTCTTAAGGCGTTATTGTCTTAGGGCTATTTAGGTTTGTTTCCTTCATCCACATCAATGCGACGTGCCCTTCAGGACGCACCACGTGCTCCAAGGGTGCCACTCGCCTCGTTCGTTTCCTATGCGCGACGTGCCCTTCAGGATGAACATGTGCTCCAAGGATGCCACTCGCTTCTTATGTTTCTTTTGTGCGACGTGCCCTTCAGGATGCACCACGTGCTCCAAGGGTGCCACTCGCCAACTGGACTGATTGGTAGACATATATAACCCTCGGAGTCAACACTTTGCCAGGTGAACTTGTGGGAGACTAAGGGCTCTAAGGAATAAGGCCCCAACCTTATTGCGTGCCCTTTAGAATCATCGTGAGCGACTATCGCAGTCTTCCCTCACGACATCATGGATCCTCTCCAACTAGGTAATCGTTAACCTACAGTTCGAGCCATGATGGGAGTGCTAGTAGGCTGTGGCAGGGCTGCTTTCCACACCTCTCCCTCAACCTCTCTGGAAATCGTGTGTGGCCCCTTTACTCCATATGTGAGTCTGGTCAGCAAGCTATCGTCAGCCTGCATCATCAACAATCATGTCAGAAATGTCAACATCATATCATCAAATCAAATGAAATATCACAGTAAATAAATCAACCCAATAGCACACTCCCTGGCTCAATCCGGAGTCCAAGGGGGTTCCACCGATGCCTCTGCATCATCAAGGTCCAAAACCCTACACACTCAATAAAACTGAGTCAATAGCACCTGTCTACATCAAATAGTAAAACCTCATGTCGTCTATCATAACACATCATAATCAAGTATAAATGTTTTAACACCAGAAAAGTCCAAATCACTTGTGAGCAAGTGTCCTCAAATAATAAGTTTTCTCAGTGCGCCAGAGCGGGATGTTACATAATTTTTCATCAATTTTGTGAGAATTAAGACTCACTCAATAACATCTTCTTCAAAATATATATCCCATTAAAACTCACATTACTATGTTTACAATAGGCTATGATGCACTTACATTTGAAATTATTGTCATGATTGCTCTCAATATAGATTTCTAACTCCAACAAAGCCTCCCAATATTACATTTGCTCCATTTGTTCCACCTCATCTTAATATAACTTAATATTGAAGACAATTTAAAAATTACTTATAGTGATGACCAAAATTATTGAATGCTTATCTTATTGATGATATTTATATTCATATAATATAAGTTCAAATCGACAATTTATTAATTAATTTATTAATAACCTAGACATTATTAACTAATGTGTTTATTGAACCATAATATTGTATGTGTGTTGGATATTTAGACATAGATAGCACACACATATCCCACACATAGACGATAATAACAAGCGATGTTCCTAATGCATATTTTTAAAATGTTCACAACTAATCATGCATACAAATAAATAAAGTAAATCAAACTTCAAATAATCCTCATTAAAGAAAGAGTAATATGAGGAAACAAGGAATAATGGTAGGAACTATGTGATGAAACAAGGAATCACATATTGAATCCCAGATGTGATCCTCAATTGACTTGGAATCACCCAAGTCCTTTTAAACCCTTAATTCCATCTCGCATCTACCATCCCATCATTGTTGTTTTGAATTGATTTCCCTTGGCAAACCGAACTTCTGATTTCAATGACTTATATTTGTGGGTTTTATTGATTATTATGAAAATATTGTGGTTTTATCTTATGTCACTTATCCTTTTAGTCATCAGTCCGTGCCTGAGCAGTCGGCAAGGAGTCGAATCGACGATCATCACTTCGGTGTTTAAAGACCTATAGATTCAAATGCCCTTCTTTTCTGTGCATGTGTGATGAGTGAAGGATAAGAATTTTCCATGCTATCTATAGACCCCTTACTTATCTTTGAGTTGATTTATTCATGGCTGAATGTCTAGTCTTTGTGCCTTCTTATGAGTGAGTACCTTTGTGGATTGATTGATTAAAACTTTGATTTGTCTCTGCGTTTTTAATTTCTTGAACTTGGGTACATCTCTGCATTTTTATTGATAGACTGTGCAATGTGAATGATAAACCTCTGAGTTGAATGGCAGTCCCTTGGTGAACTAAACTTCTGATTTCAATGACTTCTCTATGTGGGTTTTATTTATTATTATGAAAATATTTTGTTTTTATCTTTCGTCCCTTTTCCCTTTAGTCACCAGTCTGTGCCTAAGCAATTGACCAGGAGCTGAATCAACGGTCGTCACTTCAGTGTTTAAAGACTTATATATTCAAATGCCCTTCTTTTTTGTGCATGGATGATGAGTGAAGGATAAGAATTTTCTCTGTTTTCTATCCCTTATTTATCTTTGAGTTGATTGATTCATGGCTGAATGTTTAGTCTTTGCGCCTACTTGTGTATATTTGGTTTTTCCTTGAAATTAATCCGATCAATATTTAATTTAATATGCTTGGCTTTTTAATCAGTAACTGAATGAATTTCACTTTTTTCAGTCTCTTGATATGGCTTCTCTACCAAATTCAACACTCACTTTTGATATGGCTTCTCTTCCAAACCATAGACTCTTATCATTGTAAACTCCTAAAAAAGGAACCAGTCTCCCACTTTGGTGGTCTTTTCCAATTTCCCTTTGACTAAAGGAATAATTATAATGAATAGTTCATTTTGGATAATAAAGTATACTATAGAAATAAAAGAGTCTTAGATAGGAACTAATTATTATACTCATTTATTATAACTTCATATAATATTTATAGATGGGAACTAATTATTATCTTATTGATGATATTTATATTCATATAATATAACTTCAAATTGACAACTTATTAATTAATTCCTTAATAACCTAGACATTAGTAACTAATATGTTTATTGAACCATAATATTGTATGTGTGTTGGATATTTAGGCATATCTAGCACATACATATCCCACATGTAGACGATAATAACAAGCGATGTTCCTAATGTAATTTTTAAAATGTTAACAACTAATAATGCATACAAATAAATAAAGTAAATCAAAATTCAAATAATCCTCATTAAATAAATAATATTAATTCAACATTCATCCATCTTTAAAATTGAATTATTATAATTTAAACATGGTAGGAACTATGTGAGGAAACAAGGAATGACATATCGAATCCCAAATGTGATCCTCAATTGACTTAGAATCACCAGGCTTCCTTTAAACCCTTAATTCCATCTTGCATCTCTCATCCCTTCCTTTGTTGAAATATGTTGTATTTTTTACTTTATCGAACTAACTCTAGATATAATCCAAATGTGAAATCTTCAAACCTTTCAATCTAATATCTCTAATAGACAACTAGTATTAGTCATCACACATCTAGGGGAGTGTGGATAGCATGACCCTCCCACAATACGAGGGGAGTGTGGATATCTATAGAAATTACCCTTTAGAACCATTAATTTTGTGACAGTTAAGACTCACTCAATTGCATCTTCTTCAAAATATATACATCATTAAAACTCATATTACTATTTGTAGAAATAGGCTTCATTACCACCATAAATTTTGTGACAATTAAGAATCACTCAAAATCATCTTCTTTTTAATATATATCCCATTAAAACTCACATTACTATGTTTACAATAGGTTATGATGCACTTACATTTGAAATTATTGTCATGATTACTCTCAATCAATGTGAATTTCCACCTTATATGACTATATTTTATCTAGATTTCTAACTCCAACTAAACCTCACAAATATTACATTTGCTCCACCTCATCGAAATTTATATTAGAAATACAAACAACCCTCATACCCATCCCATGTTGATGTTATTAGTGGGTGTGTGAGGTTATGAAGATTAAACTCTTTGTTTTGGGGATTCTAATGCATTGCATTATATGTGGTCTTTTAATGAATCTTAAAGAAATGTTTTAAGGAATATATAGGTGGTCTTAGTGGATTGAACCAAGTTCAAAGAACATGCACATGCTATTGAGTTAATTTTGGGTAGTTATCCACTGAATGTAGAAATCCCTTAGTTTATAGTACAATTAGGTCCCTTTATATAACTTTAGGTGACCATAAAGTATTTCATAGTTGTGTATTTAGTTCAACCATATCCACAACTATCCAATGATTTGTCCTTAAATCTCTCAAGTGATCCAACTATATAATATAACATTTGCATAGTTCATATGTTATATAATATAACATTATCCAATCTGTTATCAGATAAGAGTGCACCAGTTAGTAAAGCAAGATTTCTTATGTGCCAAGATTAAAGACATAAAAAGTTGATGTGCACCGCTTACTAAAGATTTCTTATGTTATTAGTGGGTGTGTGAGGTTATGAAGATTAAACTCTTTTTTTGGGGATTCTAATGCATTGCATTATATGTGGTCTTTGTGGATCCAACCATAGGAAATTTTTAAGGAATATTAAAGAAATGTTATAATACATTTTTTTAGTGGATCCAACCATAGGGAACTTTTAATGAATCTTAAAGAAATGTTATAAGAAATATGTATGTGGTCTTATTGGATTGAACCATGTTCAAAGCATATGCACATGCTATTGAGTTAATTTTGGGTAGTTATCCACTCAATGTAGAAATCCCTTAGTTTATAGTACAATTAGGTCCATTTATATAACTTTAGGTGACCATAAAGTATTTCACAGTTATGTATTTAGTTCAACCATATCCACAACTATCCAACAATTTGTCCTTAAATCTCTCAAGGGATCCAACTATATAATATAACATTTGCATAGTTCATATGCTATATAATATAACATTATCCAATCTGTGATCAGATAAGAGTGCACCACTTAGTAAAGAAAGATTTCTTATGTGCCAAGATTAAAGGCATAACAAGTTGTTGTGCACCACTTACTAAAGATTTCTTATGTTATTAGTGGGTGTGTGAGGTTATGAAGATTAAACTCTTTATTTTGGGGATTCTAATGCATTGCATTATATGTGGTCTTTGTGGATCCAACCATAGGGAATTTTTAAGGAATCTTAAAGAAATGTTATAATACATTTTTTTAGTGGATCCAACCATAGGGAACTTTTAATGAATCTTAAAGAAATGTTATAAGGAATATATATGTGGTCTTAGTGGATTGAACCATGTTCAAAGAATATGCACATGTTATTGAGTTAATTTTGGGTAGTTATCCACTCAATGTAAAAATCCCTTAGTTAATAGTACAATTAGGTCCTTTTATATAACTTTAGGTGACCATAAAGTATTTCACAGTTATGTATTTAGTTCAACCATATCCACAACTATCCAACAATTTGTCCTTAAATCTGTCAAGTGATTCAACTATATAATATAACATTTTCATAGTTCATATGTTATATAATATAACAGTATCCAATCTGTGATCAGATAAGAGTGCACACTTAGTAAAGCAAGATTTCTTATGTGCCAAGATTAAAGGCATAACAAGTTGCTATGAACCACTTACTAAAGATTTCTTATGTTATTAGTGGGTGTGTGAGGTTATGAAGATTAAACTCTTTGTTTTGGGGATTCTAATGCATTGCATTATATGTGGTCTTTGTGGATCCAACCATAGGGAATTTTTAAGGAATCTTAAAGAAATGTTCTAATACATTTTTTTAGTGGATCCAACCATAGGGAAATTTTAATGAATCCCCTTGCTTTTGTTTTTTTGAATTGATTTCCCCTGGGGAACCCAAATTTTGATTTCAATGACTTCTATGTGTTGGTTTTATTGATTATTATGAAAAGATTGTGGTTTTATATTATGTCGCTTATCCCTTTAGTCATCAGCTTGTGCTTGAGCAGTCAGCCAGGAGCCAAATTGATGATCATCACGTCGGTGTTTAAATACCTATAGATTCAAATGCCCTACTTTTTTGTGCATGAATGATGAGTGAAGGATACGAATTTTCCATGTTGTCTATCCCTTAATTATCTTTGAGTTGATTGATTCATGGCTGAATGTTTAGTCTTTGTGTCTTCTTATGAATGAGTACATTTGTGGCTTGCTTAATTAAAACTTCAATTTCTCTCAACGTTTTTAATTGCTTGAACTTGGATACATCTTTTCATTTTTATTGATAAACTCTGCACTGTGGATAGATATTGAGGAGATATGTCGACACGAGATTCTCCAAACATTCATTGCAAATGATCTAGGTTATCCCAAGAAGGAAGAACAATAACTCCTTCTTTGATTGAGATTCCAAGTGACCAACAACAATCTCATCAGAGGACATTTTCAAATGAGTCTGTGAATAGATCAACTACAAAACTTTCTCAAGAAAGTGTTATGGATGCAAACTTCTTAGATACGTTGTGCATTGATACTCCTACACTTGGGAATGTAGGGAATACCTCTGGACAAGAGAATATTTTTGGTAATTTTCTTTGATTTTGTTTATTTTTGTTATATTTAAATTTATGTGAGATTAAATCTTGAAGGTACTTTCAAATGTGTGTGTAGATAATCAATTTAGAGCAAGGGACGACAATGAAAGAGAGAGTGGTTGTCACAAAGACTCAAATGTCGGTGCAGAGGGTGAAGGTGGATTTAGGAGGCCGCATTATCAAGAAACAAAAGATTATACGCCTACGTCCACCTATTCTTTGGATGTTGGTGATGAACTTCCCTGGGAAGAGAATAATGAAGAAATGACACTTGAGCAATGCTCAGGTGTTAAAAGGAGGTTGAAAAATGATTTGGTGGTCTTGGAACTCCCTCAGGAGAGTAAACAAATCTTGCAAATTGTTTAGGATTCATTGGAAAACTTTATGGACGCATATCATAAGATGGGGCAAACCACTAACAGTTTTGTCGATCTAATGAGGTGGAGAAAGTCAGAGGTGATGGGCTCTAATAAATGGGAGGTAGTAAAAAATAGAGTTTCAAAAGAAGACGTAATTTCGATGTTCAATATCAAAGAGGACCCAAAGTGGAAGATGTTGAAGGTGCAATATTTTAAGCACCCTGACATTGCAGGACATCTGTATAACAAATTTTTGGTGGCATATGGGAAATTGTTGTGGAACAATGAGGTTCCTCACTATTTTGCAAGACATTTTTTTGCAGATTTTTTCTTGCACATGCACCTTGATTATACTAGTCTACCGTCCAAATATTATGGGACTGGTAAATGATGTACATATGATTGCAAATGGGCATATCAAAGTACGGCATTTCCGAGGCCTCCACAACCTTTAGTACCTCACCCAATAGGGGCATTTGCTTCACATTCAGAGTTTCAGGCTACATCAGAGGTTGGCAAAGAGGCCAGGAGTGCAATAGATGAAAATTTGGAAGTTATTTTTTATGGTGTTGATGTTGGCATGAACTGTCAGTGAGCGGAAGCCAATTCCTGAGCCACATTGGTTTATAAAATAGATACAGAGTTAGATACAATGTCAGCAAAAGATGTTTTGGAGTATGCAAAATTTTGCCAGGATGGCTGGAAGAAGGTCATTCAGAATGATGACCTGAACCATAGATTGGTATGTGTTCTTGTTAGGAAATTTTTGACGCATTTTATGATAGTTTACTTCTAATTCTAGATTTATATATCATTGTATCTATAGAAATAATCGAGTTGTTATTGTCATTAATTGCAGTTTGGAGATATGTTAAATGAATCTCCATTAGGTAGGGGACTTGATTCGACAAGTTTAAATTTGGATGGGTTGAATCAGGTATGTGTTTTCTAATAATTATTCAATCTCCACTCTTTTGAATAAGAGATCAACAACATTTATAATTTTGTATAATTGTGAACACATTGAATCCTAGATTTAGTTCTTAGTTGTGTTGTTCACAGATCCCTATTCCATCTCCTACTACTTGGGTAGGCTTGCCTCAATTCTCATTGAGAGAGTTTGAATAGGGTGGGAGTTCACATGTATGATTTAATGTCTTAAAATCATTTAAATTTAATGTTTTATAATAATTTAAATGTAATTTTTAAAATTTTCAAATTTGAAATGTGTTATATAGGCTAATGTGGAGAAGGGAGTACTTGAGAGTGCGTTTGGGAGGGATATTGGGATTGAGGAGGAAGCGTAGGAAGCATCCATATTTGGGAATGACGTGTCCATTCAGGATGATTCATAAATGCATGTTTTTAAATTTTATCAAATTTTTGTTTTCTCAAATTTTTAGTTTAGCCTTTTCTATTCAACGCTTTGATCAATTATTTTGAAATATATCGAACCCCTAGATAAGTTTATCGTTGTCTTAAATAGTGTACATTCAAACTTATTTAAAGTTAGATCATGATGAAGACCTGATTTTGAGCTTGAACATTTGAATATTTGAGAACAAACTCTATCCCACATCAAAAAAGAGAAAGATTCTAAATTTTCCTCGATTGCATTCCTTGCTTTCTTGTCCAAGAATGACGTAGTATGGAAAAAATTGTGTTTTCTAAATACAACGAAGTGAATTCCTTCTTTCCAGGGTATTGTCAAACTCTTAACTAAATTGGTTACTAATCACAAAAACCAACATTAAATTAGATTTACAAATAAGCTCACACATATTGTATATGTGAGCTAGCTTACACATAATTTCAAAGAGCATTTCATTATATCTAATATGAATACATACCATTTAAATGGTTTTTGAAGAATGAATTAATATACATGTGCAGATTTGTGTATTCTTCATGTACATGCAATATTATATGAGAACATCTATTCCACCGAAGAAAGAGGAGATAAGTATTTTCCAGAAGAATGGTTTTTAAAATGGAGATTTGTGATTTTTTTAAGATAATAAGTAGTTTTTTGGAAGAATGGCTTAATATGAATATTTATGAGTCCTTTAGTTTGAAAGGGTATCGTGGAATTTGATTATATGACCACTGTAGAAGAAGAGAGAAGTATTTAACTACTGAGGAGATTAGTATTTTATTGTTGTGTAAATATGATCAAATAACATCACCTTAGATAAGAATTTCTGAAGGATTTGAGACCTTATCCACAAGGAGAATTTCACCTGAAGGATTTTGGACTTTATCCACAAGGAGATAAGTATTTCATTGGAAGAATAACTTAATATGGAGATTTGTGATTTTTATTCATACACAGTTCTATATTTATTTTCAGATTATTATCTAACTCTAACTCACCATTTGTTTTAACAAGAACACAATAACATCACCTGGGATGAGAATTTCACCTGAAGGATTTGAGACCTTATCCAGAAGGAGAATTTCACCTGAAGGATTTGAGACCTTATCCAGAAGGAGAATTTCACCTGAAGGATTTGAGACCTTATCCAAAAGGATAATTTCACCTGAAGGATTGGAGACCTTATCCAGAAGGAGAATTTCACCTGAAGGATTTGAGATTTTATCCACAAGGAAATAAGTATTTCATTGGAAAAATAACTTAATATGGAGATTTGTAAACTTTCTTCATACACAGTTCTATATTTATTTTCAGATTATTATCTAACTGCAATTCATTTTTTTTTTTACCAAGAACATAATTTTTCTCTTTAATTTTTTTTAAGATTTTAGATAAGATTTACAAATTATTTAAATCATGTACTCTTAATTGGAGAGTAACTAGATATTAAATTTGTTTAACTGTGGTTGGTTATGTTATTATTTCCTATTGTTTATTTAATATTTAGTTACAATATATATGCTAATATGTGTTATTTGTTTTTTTATTATGTTTTTTTGTTGTTACAGATGTTTAAATTATATTTGGTGGAAAATATGTTTACAATATATTTTGTGGGAAAAAGTATGTTGGAGGATAACACTTAACTCTTTTGGTATGTATGTCAATTTTGTTTTAATCACAATTTTTGAATTTTGTATTATTTCACATGTTTGAATTGCAAATTTTTAATTTTTGAATTATATTTTTTTGCAAGTTTGAATTTCATGTATGAAGTGATCTATCTTAAAGTGATGGCTTAGAGTCCAGAATTTTGGAGTTAAATGTCTTAGTTTTTGTTATTATCCTAAAATGGATATAGAATTTATGTATTTTACAATGTAACTATTCAGACTTTCATTATATATATATATATATCATAATTTTGGAATTTAAAATAACAATTTATTGTCTCATATTTGATTTCTCAAAGTTGATGGAAAAAAAGTGGCAAAGTTAACTAGTAATGAACTAATGTTTTGTATATTCTCCTTTTTACAATGCATTAAATTAAACATCAAACTCTTAAATAATTTTCTGCTATGTATTAATTTAAATGTTTCATTTTATGTTCACTGTGTACTATCAAAAATATGATTCTATTGTCAAAAGTGACAAAGTTAACTAGTAATGAACTAATGTTTTGTATATTCTCCTTTTTACAATGCATTAAATTAAGCATCAAACTCTTAAATATTTTTTTGCTATGTATTAATTTAAATGTTTCATTTTATGTTCACTGTGGATTGTCAAAAATATGATTCTATTGACATATCATCAAATAATTTTGGTAGAATAATTTTAGCAGATTAATTTTATATTAAAAAATATATATTTTTTCTAGTTACTAATGATTTTGTTGGTTACATAGATTCACTTAACCAACAAAAAAAATTAAAGGAAAAACTAAAGGAAATATATGCATATGAGATCTGCTAAATAAATTGGTTTACATAAATGGACTTAACTAATAAAAATAAAATAAAGGAAAACCTAAAGGAAAGATAGGCATATGAGATCATAAATGCACTTAACTAATAAAAAAACTAAAGGAAAAACTAAATGAAAGATATGCATATGAGATCTATTAAATGAATTGGTTACATAGATGCACTTAAAAGTAATAAAAAAAACTAAGGGAAAAATAGACATATGAAATCTGTTAAATAAATTGGTTAAATAGATACACTTAACTAATAAAAAAAACTAAAGGAAAGATAACCATATGAGATGTTAAATAAATTGGTTACATAGATGAACTTAACTAATAAAAATAACTAAAGGAAAGACATGCATATGAGATCTACTAAATAAATGAAAACAAAAAATTAAAGTGAAATAATACAAGAATGTGTTGTTATTTATCTATTGGAGAATATGCAAAGTCAATAATACAAGAATGTGTTGTTGTTTATATATTTAAGAATATGCAAACTCAGTAGATGGACAAGAAAAAAATGAACTGTCAACTATAGAAGATTGTATCATTGCATATCTATTTAAAAATATATGATAGTAGACAACATGTTAAAACATGCAAAACTTATTTGAGAATATATTATGGTAGTAGAAAACACTTTAAACCATGCAAAGCCTATGCTGGTATGAACTGCACTAAAAGGAAGAAATTTTCATGATCTACCAATTTACTTTAAGAAAACTTGTGTTTGATTTTGGAAGAAGGTAACCAATATGGAATTCAAAGGAGGAAGTATGCATTCAAGCATTGTGTTTTAGGCATGCCAAGGAACAACACATACCCCTTGTACAACCCAGATAATATGTATGAAAGGGGATTACATTAGTGTAACGACCCCCCTCGTTATGACAATAACTCTGATAACAGGTGCAAGTTTTTTTTTTTTGTTTGTTTTAAAAGTGTGTGCGCGTGTGTAGAAAGGAAACAAACACACTTGACTCTACGTCACCACCCGACGACTAACAAGACGCAACCACGATGATCACAACAAGAAGACACACGACGCTCCACAAGTAACTGCAAGCATAACGATCATAGATATAAGGCGCACAACACAAACATTTAATGACATACTGGGTTATGCAAAGTACGAACACAGAAGGAAGAATCCATAGTAGTAGATTTTACTATTTCTGCACAAGAAAGCAAGGCGTTTAATCTTAGTTCTCTGCTCTGGAGAGAGAGAAGGTCAGATAGGCTCCTGGTCGACTGCTCAGGCAGAAACTAGTAATCTCCGTCAGGTGTGTCGCAAGAGTGGAAACCATGCCTTTAAAGGGTTCGAGACTCTTGATACGTCACTGGATTATTTACATAGAAGATAACTACACACACAGACTTATATACCCAGGGCTACATGAAGGTGTCAAAATCCGGCCCGACACAAGCAGACCGAGCACATAAAAATTTACCACCTGGTACGACAGTAATTAATCAAGGGACTACAATCTATAAGATTCTTAAGGCCATTCCAATGCGCAACCTTAGATCATAACTCTTCAACAAGGTAACCTCTGAATCAATCATTCAAGGGGCCGTAATGCGTAAATCTGAACTTCGACTGGTGAACATTTAACAACATAATTAGTCATTAATTAAAATCATAAAAATAATGAAATCGCTATAATTATCATTTGTCGCAATAAATAACATTTAATCTATAATCAACGAAATATCCTAAATCATTAAATGCAATCCTCGTAAAATTTACATTAGCATTCATTCCATGATCTAACTTATAATTCAGCTAGACAAGAATTATGAGCCAATAATTGTCTTCACAACGCAAAGGTTATAATTCCCTAATTAAGGCAAAATTCAAAATCCCTTCATTGCAAGCACATAAGTAACATTAACATTACTAAGTGATCTAAATGCATAATCGATAAAAGTAACATTGACATTAACATTGAATGTACAAGGATCTAAAGTATAAGGATCTAAATGCTTAAATGTATAAAGTATCATTAGTATTAACCATAACTAAAGGATCTAAATGATATAATTGTTATAAATGGAAGGGTTCGATTTACAACAACAAAAATCAAATACATCTTTATATAACCACAATTCCCTATGCATAAAAGTATAAAGTGACATTAACCTTAATAATAACTAATTGATCTAATGATATAGTGGTCATAAATGGAAAGGTTAAATTTTCAACAACAGGGAACCATCCAGCCTTATATAGCTGCAATTCCCAATGCATAAATGTATAAGGTAACCTTAACAATTTTATTATATTCATCATATTATAGTTCATTAACCCAATCATTGCCTTACATTCCTTACAATATCATTCCATTACTTAATACATCATCTTAACTTCTTGTTACATCACATTACATTTCGTTATAATCAATAGAATAAATAATGTCCAGATTTATAAAAAGGAAACAGAACTATTCCAGATCAATAATTTTATAAAACAGTGACAACTGGAATTTGACCACCACTCCTTTTTCATTTGTTCTTGATCAACGGAACTAGGATGATATAAAATTCTAGGATCTTCACAAAAAAACTTTTGGGCCATAACCTTCCATTATCTACATCCATCCCACAAGATCCCTCCTTAAACGCTACTGGGGTTTACTGATTTAGTTTAACCCTCACAACACAGTCAAAGTCTAAGTAATAACAATAAATGGAAATGATTTTCTCAACCACTAACCTTCTAAATTTAGTGATAAGAAAGGGATGGCTTAAGGGTCCCGAAATTTTTGATGGCAGCAGAGAAGCCTGTGAAAAGTAACGACGGTTAAATAGTAAATGGTAATACGGGCAACAACGGGGATTTCGCTGGGAGTCTGTCATTACCCGCGCTAGGAAGGCTCACCTACACCAACAGTGATTCTAACCACTAAGCAGAATTTGACACAACTCTCAACAACAATTAAAACGCGACATCCAGGAGGGTAATTAAATCATACAGAGTGAACTCCCAGCGATTGGGTTAAATTACACTTTTAACAGGAATGGATGCCAGTTTTCGTTATCCCAAGGATATGTGAGTACACGGGAAGGAGAGGTAGCGACGACAGCTGCGGATTTTCCAAACTAGCAAGTGCACAGGTGGGACCGGTGGTCTGAAGATTGAAAGCTCAGAAAAATTAAAAAAAACTGGACAGAGCAACACGGCTGCTAAAGGAAACGGAGGGATCGCTGGGCATGCACCAGATGGAGACTAAATCGCCCAACAAGAGAAGAGACTCGCGATAGCTGCTAGGTGATCGTAGGCTATTCAATGGTTCGATTTTAAGGAGTCGGTGTTGATCTGGTTGGAATCTGAGGTGAATTTGCCAACCTCACAGTGCTACCCCAAATCGAACAGGGTCGAGGCTTAGCGTAAGAATACATTTTAACAAGGTCACTGCTGAGCGCCAGAATGAACATAGACGTCGACATATCAGAGGAGTAATCACCAAGCAATAAGAAGGACGAATTCGCCGTTCGAATTATAATGTAAACAAATTTTCCAGCTAAAATAGAACATACTAAGGTCAAAATTGCCAATCGGGCAAGGAATTCGAAGGTAAAAGAAATGCTCAAATCGCCCAGAAGGGTCAATGAAATTTGTAGGTGTGACTTCCCGTTTTTTTTTTTTTTTTTT
>JZKD02S1490501.1:426138-446660 GCA_000966675.3 Picea glauca | reverse complement strand
TTCCATGCCCATTAGAGTTCGATCCTTCGACTCCCTGGTTAACATCCTTTCCTTCTTGTTCATCTTCCATTTCAGGGATAATTTGCATTCTTCCCCACTCCATACTTGGCGTTGACTATCTGGAGTTTTGGCCTTCGTTGGACTCTACACACGCACTGTGAAATTGAATTCGAAATTTGTCAGGCCATTAATCTTTATGAACAATCCACAACATTCATAATTAATATGAACAAGAACGAAAGATATTTCAACTTCACAAAGTTTTTTTTGAGTTCTGTCTGGCTCTGTGTTTTTTCGGGTGTCCGAAACTTTAATTCAGTTACTTCGGGACTTCAAGTTTTGGAGTTTCGCAACTCCTGATGTCGAGGTTTACTATCCTCTCAGATTCCTGATCTCCGATGACCCTTTTTATGTGCTAGCCTTCCTGAGCCTAGCCCTTGACTCATATGACCATGTGCCTCGACCGTGGTCATTTCCCTCTCGTGACTACTCCTATCGGAGTTTTCGGCACATGCGCTGTCAATAGGCGCATGTCCTCACAACCCCCGATTCTCCGATATTCCTTAGTCCTCCAAGATCAGCCCTGGTCGATGTGACCGCTGACTCGTGACCCTGGCCTTATCCCTTATCGGGGTTCGGGGTTTCGCAAATATGAATGCGCCAAAATGCTTGACAGCAGAATCCCCGATTTCCCGATTTTCGATGGACTCCGTCTGTGCTAGCCCTCCGAGCTAGAGACTCACCATACAACCATACTATATGACCTCCACCCTACCCCGTCGGGTTTTCGGAAGTTTCAATATCATGCGTACACGCTCACGGAATCTCCAATGGGTCCCAGTCGTTGACTTGTCAACAGTCCTTTCTCCTGTTGCTATAAATCTGCCACCTGTCCTCCTGACAGTCGGTGTGGCCCCACGAACCTAAGCCTTATCGGGAAATCGCGTATCGCGATTTTCCCATGCACGAAACCTTTGCCTCCGGAATCTATGATATCCTGATTCCCGATATGCCAATGCGCCTTTCGCTGTTAGGTCAGGTCCATGAGACCTCTACCCCGCGACTGTACTCAAAGTTCTCGTCGGGGTTTCAGGGTTCAGAGTTTCAAAGTCTATGAATCACTTGTCACCAGGTTTCCCGATTTCCCGATGAACTTCCAACACCGATGGACTCACTCCTTGTCGAGACTTTCCTCGATGGTGCAGATCTCTGCCACATGTCCACTAAATGAACGGTCTAGATTTTGTCGTGAAATCGTGGATTGCGATTTCGTGTGATGAGATCTCTATGTGTTCGAGAATTTAGATTCTCTGATTTCCGAATCTGCGGAATCTCCTGACACGTGTCCACCCGAGATTCACTGCTATGATCTCTCCTCGGGATTTTTGAGAATCGCAAGGTCTCGATTCTCTTGACTTATAATATCCCGACGCCTCTCCGGGACTTCTCCTCTACCCATGAGGTCTTAAGTCCTGCGCAACTTTCGTCAACTCGGACGGTTGGCGGTTAATCCCACAGGGATCTCATGACTCACGATCCTCCCGAGTTTAAACTCTTGTGCAGTATCAAAAGGTTTTTAAACCTCGTGCACGTTCTCCAAATCTGGCGGTTGCAAGGGTTCGCTTTCCCTGCCGAACAGATCCAATGGTTCTAACACCCTTGGTGTAGAAACCTGTCTCCCTGTGGTCATAGACCATACTGGCTGCATTTTCTCCGCACCGCTAAACTCCTAGCTTGTAAACGCGGTCAAGCAACAACTTGACACACTGGAGCAACCAATGTCCGAAATTGGCCATTCCAGGCCCAATTTCTCTTCACATTTTTGGTCCAAAGACCGCTCTACTGGCCCATTTAGGCTCAGTGTCGAAACCTTGGCTCTGATACCAATTTGTAGTGTACCATTTCACTACCCAGGTTTCCCAACCTCTCTGTTTACCATTCTGTACATGGAATTATAAGCAAATTCATTTAATCAATTAAACACACTTAAATCTCAGAGTAAAATATATAAGTTACTGTTACCATTAATAAACCATAGAAATCAACAACAATTCATTTACACAGCGGAAAAACATGATAATATATACAACACAGTCATACCAAATGTGATAAACATAATTCAGATACTTATCCTTTATTGGCTGTAGAATTCACCAACCAAGTGCAGGCCTTCCACGAACCTCCCAGCCTTAGACCACACTGTTCATCAGCTCAACAGTGGATCACCCCCAAGCTGGGACCAAGCTCCACCCCAAGGCAAGGAATCCTAGGCTAGGCTGAGTTTACAGGGAAGATAGCACATACACATTCACCAGGAAGAATCTCTCCTAGGAATCTCCCACGCTCACTGCACACAGACCCTCATTCCCCACATGCATGTTCCACCCCAGGGGAGTGCACCTTCTCTGTCACCTAGACAGTCCTTCGGCTGCCAGTCCCCCTTACCTTGGGTTACAGGAACAGATCGGATCGGAAGTCTCTGGGCTCTATGGCAGCTACAGGGATTTCTTCCAGGAGTTCTCTTCTCCCTCTGCGCACTCTCTCACCTGGAGGAGTCGCTCACAGGCCAACAAGCCTCACGTAGTCTAGTACTGCGTGGTCACAACAATCCACAGGAAACACAGACAAATGCTTCCAAAAACGGTTCAGCAATCACTGGATGATCTCGCGGTGATGATTTCAGAACATGCTCCAAACACAGGCTAGCTCAACATTTCCCATACAACCACAGGATGCTTCCACTCGAGTCCAGCACAGGGATTTTGGTTCAGGAATGCATTTTCCGGGTTTCCTAGAACAGACACAGACTCATAGTTCGGAGCATAGGTGTACATGGTTTCTTCAGACAAACACAGGCTAAACGGCTTCAGAGATGAATCCGCGTATCTGGCAGAGGTCGTACTTCCTTCACGCTCAGAGGTTCGAGTCTGAATGGAGGAAGATTCCCCACCCACGGTTCAATTTAGGCTTATATTTGCATGCACCAGGGTTGACACTTGTCACCCTGGAAACTGCATGTGTTCCATCCGTATGCCTTCCTTCCACCACTTGGGAATCACGGGTCCTTCCAAAAGGACTTAGGATAAAATAATGTGCATATGGATTTTTAGGAAATAATATTAAAATATTATTTTAGGCCTAAGCCCCCTAGGCTTATCCCCTAGGCTCCTTACTCAGCCCCTTTCCCACCTTCCAGCCCCTGATCCCTTGGCCATTCTGTGGACGCTCAGTCCCCCATCACTCATTCATCGTGGTTGGTCTGCATTGGCGATATTTATATTTTGTTAATTGACCTACATACATACAAGTACATCAACAGGCTCCTGGCCTTCAACACTTAGGCTCCCTGGCCTAACAAAACACATAAGCCTACAGCTTATACAAAACTTGGCTCACCAGCCTATAGAACATATTTACAATTCTTTGCATATAACATGATCTGTAATGGGGCTCGGACTTGGGGACACTACACAACCCTTGGAGGACACTTGGAAATGAAAATGAATGCACCTAAAGGAAGACATGTCATTTATTTCTTGTTGGAGTGGTTGCCAAAATGGTTCCTTTTTTGTAGCAGTTTGTTAAGAGTTGTTAGCACATGTGTTAGATTGGTAGCTATTTTAGAGAATCCTAGGGGAGGAAGGACAACTCACACCTATAGCTGTTTCCTTTCCTGTTTGGTTATAAATACATATTCTAAATTATTAGTCATGTTCGAATGGTTGATTTGGGTTCCCTGATTGTAATATTTTTTACTAAGTATATTGTTCTTTGGTTATGTATCGGACTTGAGAATTTTTTATTAATAGAAGTTAGTTTCTCTTTATATCATCTTGTTTCCTCATATGCTAAAGTATTCATGATTGGATGATCCATATGGAATTTTTATGGTTGTGTTATGATGAATATTTTGATTATAATACTGTTATGATGTTCTTTAGTGTTATTTAACTTTGAATTCAAGAAGTTCTTGTGTTTGATTTTTTCCTCCTTGGGTTGCTTGAAGATGTGATGTCAATAGCAAAACTTTACACCTCCCTCACTAAGTCTTCCTCATATTCAATTTTACTCCCATTCACTAACTAAATATAATCAAGACCTCATTTTTGTGTGCATGCTAGCCCAGATTTCCGAGTTAAGAAATTATTATTCCGAGTCTTGTCCATTTGACCTTTAAACACTTATTTACATTTACACATACTTTGATGGGTACTAGGATTTTCCTCTTTTCAATCTGAGGGTGATTCTTAGTGCTAACACACTGTTATGCATCTTATTTCACCCATTCTCTCTATACCTGCTAAGAATATCATGAATCCATCTATGTTCATATGTCACAAACTATTCATAACCTTGCTACTAAATTGTCCACAGTGTTGACCCATATGTCATTGTGCCATTCTAAAGACTTCTCTTAAATGTACTACAAATGATCATAACATGTTCCTGTTTATTAGACTGAATCAAAATATGCCCATTTGTATGATATATCTTCTCATCAAACCCTACATGTCTGGAACAACCTATATTGAAGATATCCCTTCCTAAATAATTACGTGAAATACAATCATAAACTTCGGTGATCTGGCTGATATGAATCTGTCTCTAAAAACAATTTATAATGCTCGAAAGATGGTTCTCTGATCTGTAGTACCTATTGCATGGACCCCCCTATTCAACATATATATTTACTGGGAGTCTCGAAGTCGGATGGCTTAGAAAAATACCTGCTCTGATGCAGAGTAATCTTCCTCTTCATTTGTAGACTCATCATCCCTTTGAACTATGACTTCTTTCTTTCTTCCTATGGATTGATCTTGCATTATAATTCCCAAAAGTACAATATCTTGAACCTGTTATTTATTTACCTGGTCTTCTTTTTTTTCTCGTGCTACTGCAAATCCTATCATCTCTAGGACTTGGTCTTTATTCACCTGTTCTTCTTGTTTTTCATTTCTTCTCCAAACCTTCCTATATCTTACATCTTTCTTTTTCTCTGTAGATTTGTCTTCATCTTGTACTATTTCCAATTTTAAACTTGAGAGTATTTCCAAGAAAAATGCTACAATTTTAACCTCAGATTCACTAATAGATTTACCAAAAGATAGACCATAACACTCATAAGATAGATATTCATAGTAAGTGTGTGTGTTTGAATGAGAGACACTTGAGGTGTATTTATAATTGTCCTAACCTCTTTACTTATTTTAGTGGTTTCTTGTTACAACCATTTTACCTTTTTACCAAGACATGTAACCAACTAAGGGATTCTTGACCACTCTTTGGGGATTCAAATTTTACAAGGCCATATCTTCCTAACCGTGAGGAACCACATGGAATTCCACATATCAACATAAATGAAACGATGAGTACTATCCATATATGATAGTATTACTTGCAATTTCACTATTCTTCATGTCCATATTCCTTAATCAACTTCGGGTCCCATAACCACACCTCCGAGGATACATGTAGACTACATCAAATTTACCCAACTAACTCACCATAAATATCAATCATAAAAATTTCAATCAGCTTTCCAACATCTATGGACCTCTCCAAGGGTTGACATCAATCTCCAAGATCACTCTCCAAGGGTTGAAATCAATGACAACCAACTGTCCAAACCAATTGTCCAAAAAAGACAGAGATAGAGTTTTCTCCAAAGGTACTAGTGACAAAATTGGATTAGTTAAACAAGGTCATATCAAAGTGTTACATTGCAAGGAAATTACATAATTATATCATCATGTTGATTCTATAAGTGGTTGAAATATATCATAAGTTAGGATCCTTCAAGAAAGGACCGACCAACTTACCATGCCTACCTTCGACTCTCCGTTACTTTTAGGTGTTGTCACTAACATCTGACTAAGCATATAAACAATTCCATATGTCGGAGGAGGTGATCACTAATGAAACACAATCCACACAACCAATATGAAGATGAATTGTAACCAATGGTCTCCACCTAGAGGTTTTGGTAGTTTATCGTATGTTGGCTTGGGCCTATCTAGAAGATGTGTATTACATCATTGCTAGCCATATGGTAGATTAAAAGATACCACCACCCACCTAGTATGCCTGAGTCAGTAAGTTTGAAAGCAATGTATCTAACTAAGTGGGAATTTATTAAAATCACAATATGCCCATAGTCTTCTGCAAAATAGACAAATGTGTTTTATTACAACCCATCCTTGATAGAAATCATAGACCCACTTTGAAATTGGTGCCATTACATAATATTATTGATGATAGTGTTGGAACACATATATATTTATAAAACTTTAGACTTTAATAATTTTCATTCTCATTCAAATAAAAGCAACACACGCTTCAGTATCACCATTGATGAAATATTTCACTTAATCGAATGATCTTGAACTCTTAAAAGTTATAGAGCCACCTACTCATTAAATAGTCAAATCACTAACGACTATTTTTGAAATTTCGGGTTTCTGATTTTCTCGATACTTTGGGAGGACAAGGAGAAAGAATGTTTCTATGAAATATGCAACTGGGTGGTGGTGCCGATGCATACCACTATACATGGCTACCCAACTCCCAGGATTTCGACAAAATTGTGAAAAATCTGGGCAAGATAGCAGACTGGTACATTGAAGAGCATTTCTCCTATATTAGGGTTTTCAGTTGTTCGGTTCCTCCACATGCTCCGCTTCATTTTTTACCAGATCGATTGGTGTGTCATGAAGTTGCACATGAAACTATGCATGGGGGAATTAGCAAGGAGCTGAAAGCAGTACAAAAGAAGGTATGGCCCATTTTTCCTGTTCAAATTGGTATGTTTTCTGTGCTGGACTTCGGCCATTCGAAAGTAGAAGCTGCGACCCTGGAAGAAATCAAGTTGGTAAATATCGAATTTAAGAAGCACAATCCGTAGAATATATTAGGTAATCACATGGCCCTTTGCAACTTGAAAATATATGAATATGAATATTCTCCTCAAGACAAAATATTCTGAGGAGCAAGGTCCTATCAGGAGGTCTTTAACCAAGTTCAAGATCTAGCACTAGATAAATTGGCTGAGTTTTATAACTTCCAGAAGCATCGGATAAATAGGCTCCCCAAAGTATTTCAAGGGGAAACTCTGACGCCCCCAACCACACAACAAACAAAGACCCAAGGGCTAGAAATAGGGAGCTCTAGTGGATAGGACACTCGAGAAAATTTGGAGGAAATTGAAGCCTTGATAAATAATTCAGAAGAAAAGCCATAGTCCACATAGGGTAAACCAACAACTCACATAGCCGAGAAGTAGCCATTCACAAAGATAGGAAGTCCTATCCAATCTGTCACACCTCTACAGTTTAGTAGAGGGAATATGATGGCCGAAGTTGTATTCATAAGAGACCTTACACCTATTTCAGCAGAAGAGATACCTCCTTTGGAATTCTTCTTCAGTAATAAAAGAAGGGTGGTAGTAATAAGAGAAATGCGCCAAAGAGATGGTGCAACTGTCAAGAAGCACATGATGCTATTAGATGGGTAGGCCCTAGTGGAAGAAGACTTCGCTAAAGAGGTCACAGGCTTGCTAGGAGATTTTGTGACAAAAAACCAGTTTTCAGTGAGAAACCTGAAAGAGAAGTTGAAGAAGAAAGATATGTTGATAAGTCAATTGCAAAATCAAGTGAAAATGGTGGAAAAGAATGTTAGGAGTGAGATCAACAAGGATTTCGAGCAGATTAGAGCCAATGATAGACAGGAAATCCAGTAGCTCAAATCCAGTCTTGATGAGATGTAGAAAAAGTCACAGAAAAGCAATGAATTAGTCAGACAGTTGCAAGCAAAGGTAAGCTTAACTGAAAAAGTAGTAGTGGATATATCATCTTTTCAAACCCAAACTCTAGAGGTACATACGGAACTGGAATCATCACAGAAAACATTTTTAATAAGGTGGAAGCTATCCAAAACCATTTTCAGGTGGTAAATCAATCCTTAGATAACATTTGTTTAAAGGAGAGAGAGGCTATTTCCGCTCGTACCAATTTCCAAGAAGCAATTGTCTAGTTGGAAAGAGAAGGGGTATCTATGGTTTCCAGGTTGTCTGTTTTGGAGCAAATCAGAGGTGATATAATATTGAAGACTTGGGAAACTAACATAGCTGAAAGTAAAAGAATGGCTAAAGAAGTGAAGGAGACTTGTGAAGAAGCTTTTCATTCACTCGAGAAAGAGTCATTAGGCTTTAGAAAAGATAGTATTTCTGAAGTACTAGGACAAGTTGATATAGCGAAGCATCAATTTAACATTAAGACAAACATGGAAGAGGCTCAGGACGAAATATAACAATTAAAGGAGATTAATATTACTCAGATAAATAGATGGCTACTGAAGCCCAGTTTGCAACTACATTCTATAGATTCAGAGGATAGGAGAATGGAAAATAGTTTGCCTCAATTATAAAATAAATTATATGCCTTTGAGATAAATGGCTTAATAGAACCCTCCAGGCTGGTGGTACAATTTGTGAGGAAATGTGTTAAATGTTTCGAGCAAGGAAAAGGCAACACCTCCGAGAACCAATGAGGTAATCTATACACATGATTTGTACAGATGGTGATTAGAGGATATATGTTTCTAAGCTAGAAAACAAGAAAGAAAAACGCAACTTCCAGCATGATGAAGCATTTCAGATTTCACATTTTGTAACCTTTACTATTTTAGAAATAAGGAGAATTCCAACCATTTAGGGTTGAGAACCTTTTATATAAATACAAATTTACAAGAATGAACAAAGGTTGCTTCTTTCCACATTGTAACTAAGAAAACTCATCCTTTGTGAGTATTAATACAAGCGCAGTCAGGGAATCCAAATTTTGTGCAGTTTGAGTTTTGTGCTCTTCTTGTATTTCATATTTCCAGTTTTCTTTATGTTACTCCTTGATAAGTGAATTATTTAAATTTAGTATAACATCTACTATAATCATATTTCATTTAGTTATTTAATAAGCAAGCAGTTTTTCCTCTGTATTTTCTATTAGCAAATACAAGACCTGCAAGCTACCTGGATCACTATATCATATATCCTTTTAAGGGTGCATTCCACTCTTTCTTCTACTATAAACAAGGTAAGATTCTTATGTCATTGATTCCTTAGCTTGTTTCATAGTTTTGAAATTTTCTCCATCACCACTCAATTTGATTAATTGACTCAGACAATGAAGCATTGGCTCTGTTCTATTCAGTTATTAATTTCATTGAGGATTTAAATTATTACATAACTAACAGAAGAAAAATCACTTTTAAAACAAAACATTCCTTAAATTCAAGATTACTGACATTATGCTTTGAACCTTAAGTTTAATCTGTGGAACATCTTTTTGGTGCCGTTGTCGGGTATGGAGAAACGAAGTTTTTTTTCATTGGGAGAATGACATGGTAAGTTTCTCTCTTTGATAGTGAACAAAGATTGAATACAGTATTAAGTCTAATTTTAATTTTCACTTGGTGAATCCACTACTAATAAGCTGACATTCAATCAGAGGAATACCAGAAAAAACCCAGAAGACAAGCAAACCATGCCTGTATCCGACCCTAAAAAACTTTTAAAACCAAGGGGATACCTCAAGCAAAAAACTGCATCCACAAGTAAGATTTACCAACCCAAATCCACATAGTCTAATCCTAAGGTTCCACCCGAACAATTAACTCTGCAATAAGGTTCCAACCAAATCCATTTTAGAGAAACATTGGCTGATAGAATTGAAGCCGAAATCATAAACTTGTTGGGCCCCAACAACTCCCCCTAAATTTTAAAAAAATTTAAAGGACCCCCATTACAATCTTGATAATTATAATGAGCTACAGAATCAACCTTTTCAAATAGTTCCATACCTTGGCTTGTTTTGAGACAAACTTAAGGCATTCACTACAGTATGAAACATTCATTACAAGAGTATATGTTAAAATTTAGAAACGAGCATATAAATCTCAATTTAAACAAAAACGTTATTTTTTATCAACTGTTTACTTTCATTTAAATTATGATTATGTGTTCATTCTTTTTCTCGTTAGCAAGTTTGACTATTTTGAATAATGGGTTCAATACTTCATAAAATAATATCTTGTTTGATTTCTCATTTTCATAAAATCATTTGGTGATATTAATTAAATAAATATATATATTTTTTTCATTTTGCATCTCATTTTAAAATAAAAAATAATAATAATAAATAAAAAAGAATTATCTATCATTTGTTTGATTTTGTAAAAAACCAAAATTAATGTTTTTCTCTTCTCCATTAATTTGAAGCTTCTAGAATTTTAAGATCATATTTGAAAGGAAATTATAAACAATGTTTGTTTAGAACTTATAGTTAGTTTAAGTTCATTTTTTATTTTATTTTCTAGATTTTGTTTTATTCACAATTTTTAGGTTATTAATTTAGGTTTCTTTTTGTTTCACAGGTTTCTATTATCAAATATTTGATACAAATATGATCATGGCTTGATTTTATTATCCAAATATGTTCAATATGATTGATCCAAAAATAATATTGGATTGCTACAAATAATTTTATGAGAAACAACACATAAAATTTGGAAAGATGTCAAGATCAGACAGACGATTTTACAGGACCGATTGCAGCCAAACCATGAGGGATTTGAAGAAATGGTTGAAAACCCAAAACCCAAATGGACCCATTTACCTTCCATTAAGAAAGTTTCCCAAAATACTATATGATTTGAGAGATATTGATGTCTCTTTATGAGACAAATTTCAGTTGGCGAAAATTAATAGTGACGCCCAAACTGTTCATTCATTGAATAAATATATGAGAAAGTTCAGAGCCAAGGAGATCCAAAAATTTGGAGAGGAGGATTTTTATCCTTTTTCTTTTGTATGTTATTTATTTTGTAAACTTTTCTTCTTTTCAAATGGAGTAACAGATGGTTGGAATTTTTGGGAGAATGGATGAGTATTTTCAAAGAAGAATATGGAATTCTAGGTTGCTTAATGGCTTTTGTCTTGTGAGTAAAATGGTTTTATTTTCATTATAATATCTTCATATTATTTGAATAATTGATTATGAATTGATTTAAATTAGCTTTAGTCTATTTTATCAATACATGGTTAATTGTTATCATTTATGTATTAATTTTTTCAATCATTAAGAGTATATTATCTTAAAAATTCTTCCAAGACTACAATATGGGCATGTGATTTTGAGAAAGAATATGGAAAAACAATTCATTTTTGGCTTTAGACCTATGTGATGCTTATTCCATTTTGTTCTTTCATTATTGTTGTATTATGAGAATATTATTATGGTTGATTTTAGCTTTAGCTTGTCATCATATGGTGTTTTCATACTGTTAAATGTTATATGCTATCCATAATTTCTTATTCCATTTTTTATGTGTGATCAATCGATCATTTGATTATTGTGGAATTTATTTCTAATATTAAATGATAGATAATATCAGTACTCAAAATTGAGTTTTCTTTCGTTCTTAAATATTGATTATCTTAAGATCACATGATTTTTAATTAGTTGTGTTCCTGTTGTTATTAATTTACTCCAATATCAAATACTTTTTTGAATGTATTCTGGAAGTGCTAGTATTGTTCTGTTATAGTTTTCCCTTAACAACAGTACAAGTAGGAGCTCATATAACACAAAAGGATAATACTAGTTCCGTTGATCAGCTACAAGTTATTCTGTGTTATTTAGTTAAGTTGTTTATGAATGAAACAATGATTACATTAATTAGCTTTGACTGTTTTTATGTCACTGTTTCAATTGTATTCATTTAGTATTTATTCATTTAATATCTTTAAAAAAAAGACAAAAAGAAGTGTTGTTCATATTTGATTCAGAAACTTTATCAAACAATCATTTTCACAAGATTTCATGCAAACCTTGTAAACTGTATATAAACTATTCATAATAATTTGTATATTCACATTCTTAGATAAATATTTGTAATTATTGTGTCAATTGTTAGAATCTTTTCTTTAGTTAGTTTATTTTATTTTTCTATATTTAGGACCCTAGTTGGATAACGGAGCCATTAAACCCATTAGAATAGGTTGCACCAAATGGCTTGGGTTATTTAGACAACCTCGGACCGGATCTATTCTTTCAGTTGAAGACAAGTTAAATTTGTCTGTCAACAAATGGCGCTAGAAGGAGGGCTGAGTAAATTTAATAATTAAATGTTTCACCCCTTAGCCTTTCATAATTCCAGATTTATAAATCCTTCTTTTGTGTCATCTTGAAATGCACTAGAAGGTAGTCCATATGGATAGGTTGGCCTTATAGGAGTCTTTGTTTCGAATTTAATTAATTTCCCATGGCTCCCCAAATCACTATGTTGGAACATGCTTTCCACTTTTCATTACCTGATATTCCCAACAAGACAATCTCTCTCTTGTCCAAGCTCACCTTTTATGGTGGGGGGAATGTATCTGCAAAATACCATATTAACAAGTTTTGGTGTAAATTCATCAAGCATGATATTTCTGATTTAAAGGTTTTGTGCAGATTGTTTGTTTTTACTTTCAGGGGTCGGATTAAACATTAGTTTGAGTCTTTTCCAGCATATCACATTATTGATTGGTTTTAGTTTGTAGATGATTTTTTAGATGCTTTTGAAAACTATGATTACAATCAATTATGTGAAGAATTTTAGACTTCACTAATCAATGGCGGTTCATCTTCGGAAGACTTTTCGACAAGAATCTATCATATCCTCTGTAAATTTAATCTTGATAACATGTCATTTGTACTAAATATCCTCTATGATGCTTGTGTCCATTTCATCTAGTCACATTCAATCATGAATGATGAATCGGTTGCAAATCCTACCACTCAATTGTGAGAAGAATTTTGTTCGGAGGATGAAAGGAATCCATCCAAAAATTTTGAACAAGCAAGGGAGGTAGAATCTATTGAAAATGTTCTTACTGAAAATCAAATTGGTTTTTCCTTTGAATCATTGTATACTCAGTCCTCGAACATCGTGGAAGAATATTTGATGTTGGGTCAAGGTGAATGTCCTTATTCTTCTAACTCTATATCTAATCAGTACTTAAATTCAGTTATTGAAGAACACTTAGGTGATGAAAATGATCTTAAGCATTCTAACATTCCTATGAAACTGATTAGATATGTAGATCTGCAATTGGAAGAAGGAACCTTAAACCCTCATCTACAAATCATACCTTATCCACAAGAAAGATCAGATGGTTGTCATGAAAATTTTGAATTATCTATCATACATGAGACAAATTTAGATGATCATATTATGTTGAATAATTTATCATCAAAACAGAGTGAAATTTTTAAGGAAAGTAAAGAGGACTGTCTTGAGAATACCATTGTTAAATATCATAGCTCACAATATTCTTTTCATGTGCTCATTTCTAATTCATTTTACTCTTTATATACCGATCTCTTCTTAGATTCTGGTGGACTTGATACTCTATCCACAGTATCTTACTCTTTTCCATCACAATCAAATCTTTTAGATATGTCAATATTTGATGAAATTAATTTCAAACATAACATTTATGAAATCGGATTTGATGCTTTTTCACTTTCATCGCTTGCATGGGAAAAAGACATGTTGCAAGATGATTTTACATGATTTATTGTTGAAAAATACATTGCACTCATCCTTATGGAGATCGAATATTCTACATTGCATATTCGTTCTTTGATTAGTTCAAATTTTAATGTTTATGCTTCACATTTTGAAACGATCAATATCATAAAAGGAAGCGTTCAAACCAATAATATAACTGATGTCATGAATCCTCTTATGATGTGTTCCCCATTGAGATATCCATTTCATCAAATTCATAGTCAACATCCTAATTTTTATGACAGGATCTTAGATTGGCTTGAAGATTTGTATATGAAAAATCTTCATAATAAAGATAAAGTTGTGCTTGCTTTGTTTTTACCTAAATATCTAGGAAGTAAGCATAACATGATTCTCTTAGATCATTCATGTGAAGAAATTGATGAACACTTGGAGAATTGTCAGGAGGATGGGTCACTTTGGCCTTGGTTGATGGTTATGTCAGGTCCCCATAATATTGACAAGTTTTCCAAACTTACTTACACTCTTCCATGTCATTATGACCCATATCACAACCAGATTGCAGAATGGTTGGAGGATTCATACATCAAGAAGTTTCAAAATAATGGTAAGGTTGTTCTTGTTTTGTTTTTAAAAGAATATATAGGAGGTAAGCATGACATATTTATTTTGTATCTGCAAATACTACATTCTTTTATTCTGATTTTCGACTTTCTATGTTGTGCAGGATTGAAGATGCTCTTGTGGCTGCACTGGAAATACGATTTTACTTAGCATTTTGATCTATTTAGTAGTTTAGAGTAGGTTTAGGAGTAGGTTTCCTTTAGTTTTATTTATCAATATTTATTTGTGTAATAATGCAGTTATGAACACAAGTGGGTACACCAAGAGAACCATAATATGAATGTTGTCAGGGAAGTCCACTTTAAATATTTTTCTCTCAGCTTTTCATTGAATATTTCTTTTCGAAAACGTAGTATCATGAAAATTTTAAATGGAAAGTAAAGAGATAAGTAAATTTGAACTATCAATTCAACCCTGACCCAAGGTGTCATGAGTAGGACTGCACTCATTTTAATAAGGATTTTTCTATTTTCTTTTAGTCTCTTTTATTTTTAATAATAATGCTTGGTCAAAGTAGCATCTCACACATCACTATCTTAAGAAAAGAACTTGCTCACACACGATATTTTATATGATTTAGTTCTTCCTTTATTTTATAGTGAGATGCTAGTGGATCCAAAATCTCAATTTTATCTTTCACCAAAATCGTTTCCTGAAAAGTTTTCTTTTGCTGTTTTGATTTTGTGTACTTCTGATTTTGAATCCCATTATTAAAATTTGATTTGGTTTGTTATGTGTTTTTTTTGTTTTCTTTGATTTCTTTGAATGAGTTTTCTTCTTGTTCATCTTTTTGAATCAATATTTTTTTGATTAAGGAGTGATTGTCAAATGAAGCATTCATTTTAAGACTTGTGTTTTTCAAGAAATTTGAAATAATTCAAAAGGTCATGATATTAAATTTTTAAGTCAATTGTCACTTTCATTTTGTCCTCAAATTGTCTTTGTCAGAGTATTAAACCAGAGATGTGGTTTAAATATTTGAGAATTACGATGATCTTTAAACTTTTTACGCCGTCCATATTATTAAGGAATCACTTTTAAGTTCTTCCCCATTCTCTAGATGATGTCTTAAAGGAAATCTAAAATCTCTAAACCATGATAAAACTTCTAGTTTTGAAAGAAAATAAATAAACTATTCACCTATATTGCAATTAACCTCCAGTATCACCCTGCTCTCTTTGTCATCAAGAAATCTATAATTGTATTATTATTTAAAAGTGGCATAAGAGGGTTGGAAGCACTTAAGTGTGGCAAGTGTGTGTAAACTCGTCGGGGTACTGAAAAGGCTCACTGACAGTGGGTAAATGCACACATGATACGAAGACAACTTCGTCGGGGTACTGAACAGGCCTGCTGGTAATGAAGTAATGTCGGGTCGAGAGGTAGCAGGTATATGTTTTTAAATTAACTCTTATGGAAGTATACATCATGTGGATACAACTATTGGATGGGATTAAAGCATTTGAGTGGGTTAAATGACATCCCTGTTGAGGCAATGGATGCCTGCTGGAAGCAGTGGCTCTGTCAACGATATTTAAGTTATTTTATAAACATTGTGACTCTTTGATTAAGACATTATTTCAGGTTATAATCCTCTGCAAAGAAAATTCTATTGTCTGGTTATAACATTGAGCTTATCCTAATACTATATGGCCTGAGAATGAATTTATTTCAGGGAGCTTAAATCCTTTTTCAAGTCTTATTCTTTTCTTCCTGAGATGAAATCTTACCAGATCAGAGATAACTACTTCACCCAGTAAGTTGCCATTTGTTGGGCCCCAACAACTCCCCCTAAATTTTAAAAAAATTTAAAGGACCCCCATTAGAATCTTGATAATTATAATGAGCTATAGAATCAAACTTTTCAAATAGTTTTGTACCTTGGCTTGCTTTGAGACAAAGTTAATACATTCACTATAGTATGAGACATTCATTACAAGAGTATATGTCAAAATTTAAAAACTAGCATAGAAATCTCAATTTAAACAAAAACGTTAATTTTTATCAACTGTTTACTTTTGTTTAAATTATGATTGTGTGTTCATTCTTTTGCTCATTAGCAAGTTTGACTATTTTGAATAATGGGTTCAATACTTCATCAAATAATATCTTGGTTGATTTCTCATTTTCATAAAATCATTTGGTGATATTAATTAATTAAATTATTTTTTTCATTTTGCATCTCATTTTAAAATAAAAAAAATAATAAAAACTAAAAAATAATTTTCTATCATTTGTTTGATTTTGTAACAAACCAAAATTAATATTTTTCTCTTCTCTATTAACTTGAAGCTTCTAGAATTTTAAGATCATATTTGAAAGGAAATTATAAACATTGTTTGTTTATAATTTATAGTTAGTTTAAATTCATTTTTTATTTTATTGTTCTAGATTTTGTTTTATTCACAATTTTTAGGTTATTAATTTAGGTTTCTTTTTGTTTCACAAGTTTCTATTATCAAATATTTGATACATACCTAATCATGGCTTGATTTTATTATTCAAATACGTTCAATATGATTGATCCAAAAATAATATTGGATTGCTACAAATAATTTTATGAGCAACAACAGATAAAATTTGGAAAGGCATCAAGATCAGACAGGCGATTTTGCAGGACTGATTACAGCCAAACCGTGAAGAATATGAAGAAACAGTTAAAAACCCAGAACCCAAATGGACCCATTTACCTTTCTTGTAGAAATTTTCCCCAAAAATGCACAATATAAGAGATATTGATGTCTCTTTATGAGGAAAATTTCAGCTAGAGAAAATTAATAGTGATGCCCAGACTGTTCATTCATTGTATAAATATATGAGAAAGTTCAAAGCCAAGGAAATCCAAAAATTTGGAGAGGAGGATTTTTATCCTTTATCTTTTGTATATTATTTATTTTTTAAACTTTTCTTCTTTTCAACTGGAGTAACAGATGGTTGGAATCTTTGGGAGAGTGGATGAGTATTTTCAAAGATGAATATGGAATTCCAGGCTACTTAATGGCTTTTGTCCTGTGAGTAAAATGATTTTATTTTCATTATAATATCTTCATATTCTTTGAATAATTGATTATGAATTTATTTAAATTAGCTTTAGTCTATTTTATCAACACATGGTTAATTGTTATCATTTATGTATTAATTTTTTCAATCTTTAAGAGTATATTATCTTAAAAATTCTTCCAGGACTACAATATGGGCATGTGATTTTGAGAAAGAATATGGGAAAGAAATTCATCTTTGGCTTTAGACCTGTGTGATGCTGATTCCATTTCATTCTTTCCTTATTGTTGTATTATGAGAATGTTATTATGGTTGATTTTAGCTTTAGCTTGTCATCATATGGTGTTTTCATACTGTTAAATGTTATATGATGTCCATAATTTCTTATTCCATTTTTTTTATGTGAGATCAATCGATAATTTGATTATTGTGGAATTTATTTCTAATGTTAAATGATAGATAATATCAATACTCAAAATTGAGTTTTCTTTCATTCTTAAATATTGATTATCTTAAGATCACATGATTTTTAATTAGTTGTCTTCCTTTTGTTATTAATTTACTCCAATATCAAATAATTCTTTGAATGTATTCTGGAAGTGTTAGTATTGTTTTTCTATAGGTTTCCTTTAACAACAGTACAGGTAGGATCTCATACAACACAGAAAGATAATACCAGTTTCATTGATCAACTATAGGTTATTCTGTGTGTTATTTAGTTAAGGTGTTTATGAATGAAGCGATGATTACATTAATTAGCTTTGACTGTTTTTGTGTCACTGTTTCAATCGTATTCATTTAGTATTTATTCATTTAATATCTTTTAAAAAAGGCCAAAAATAAGTGTTGTTCATATTTGATTCAGAAACTTTATCAAACAATCATTTTCACAAGATTTCATGCAAACCTTGTAAACTGTATATAAACTGTTCATAATCATTTGTATATTCACTTTCTTAGATAAATATTTGTAATTATTGTGTCGATTGTTAGAATCTTTTCTTTAGTCAGTTTATTTTATTTTTCTATCTTTAGGACCATAGTTCGCTAATAGAGCCATTAAATCCGTCATAATAGGTTACACCAAATGGCTTGGGTTATTTAGACAACCCTAGACCGGATCTATTCTTCCAGTTGACAACAAGTCAAATTTGCCTATCAACAAAACCCCAAGTTGGCTTTACCTAACATAAATACTGAAACTGATTCAATTGCCTCCTTTACTAATAAAGGAAAAAGACCCATCTCGATACCTGCTTAGATTGATATTCCATCAGTCCTCGAAATAAAGTTTCTAGCTTCCCGAAGTTTCAAAGAATATATCTTACACTCTGATTTGACTCCTGTTGGATCTCTTGTTTATATATCTTGAAAGTCCAAAGAACCTACTCCTCATCTCTCTTTTCCCCCCTTTTTTTATTTTCCATCTCCTGATGATCAGTTCCCAGAACCCCTTTCTCTTTATCCTGAAGTAACCGGAAGGTATTTACATATCTTTGAAAATCCTTTGTATAATCTCCAAGTTTCATCCCCTAGATTATCAATGGTTGCTACCAGAGGAGGTGGTGTCGGAGGTGGCAGAGGTGGAGTAAGATTTGGTTTTGGAGGAGGAGGAGGAGGTGGTCAAGGACCACCCCCAACTCCTAGAATTTTTGCTAAATTAGCTGCCAGGTACACTCCTTTAGTCCTCCCAGTTCCCCTCCATGATTTACTCGAAAACTATATGAAAACCTACCAAAGTTCACTGGAGAGGGAGACTTAACGACCACTGAACACATAATTTTTTTTGATCAATTCACCGATATCCTTGGCCTTGACCACGAGGATGTTTATTCAAGGATCCTAGTTCAAACTTTCAAAAGAAAGGTGAGAAATTGGTTCCAAGGCCTGCCAATAGGTTCTATAAGAACATATGACAAGTTAGAAAGTGCCTTTCTCAGACAATGGGGAGTGTTAGGGTCCTAACTCGCACATAGGTAGAACAAAATATTCAGATGTAATAAAGGTCAATATTAATAAGGCCTTTCAATAAAATAGAATAATGCAAATGTAAGAAGACCTAATAGAAGCTTCCGCTTCTAGAAGGATCTTCCTCTAGATGCTTCTTTTAATAGACATATTTAGTATAAATAGGAATCGAGGGTATGATAACCCTAGCTTGGATAATATTGTAATAGAGCGTTGTTCAACTGGAGGTTTCCCTCTCGAAGAGGCCTGTGAACATTGCTTTCAGAATCAAAGTGCTATTTCTATTTTTGTTCTTATATCATGTAACATCCCACTCAGGCGCACTGAGAAAACTTATTCTTTGAGGACACTTTCTCGCAAGTGATCTGGAATTTTATGATATTAAAACATTTATCCTTGATTATGATGCGTTATGATAGAGGACATGATGTTTTACTTCTTTGACATAGGCAGGTGCTATTGACTCAGTTTTATTGAGTGTGCAGGGTTTTGGACCTTGAGGATACAGAGGCATCGATGGAACCCCTTGGACTCCGGATTGAGTCAGGGAGTGTGCTATTTGGGTTGATTTATTTACTATGATATTCATTGATTTGATGATTGATATGGACATGTTCTGACACAATTGTTGATGATGCAGGCTAACAATAGCTTTCCGACCAGACTCACATATGGAGTAAAGGGGCCACACACGATTTCCAGAGAGGTTGAGGGAGAGGTGTGGACAACAGCCCTGCCACAGCCTACTAGCACTCTCGTCGTGGCTCAAACTATAGGTTAACGATTACCTAGTTCGAGAGGATCCACGATGCCATGAGGGCAGACTGTGATAGTCGCTCACGATGATTCTAAGGGGTGCGCAATAAGGCAGGGGCATTATTCCTTAGAGCCCTTAGTCTCCCACAAGTTCACCTAGTGGAGTGTTGACTCCAGGGGTTATAGATGTCTACCAATCAGTCAAGTTGGCAAGTGGCACCCTTGGAGCACGTGGTGCATCCTGAAGGGCACGTCGCGCAAAAGAAACACAAGTTAGCAAGTGGCACCCTTGAAGCATGTGGTGCATCCTGAAGGGCACGTCGTGCAAAAGAAACGACCGAGGCGAGTGGCACTCTTGGAGCACGTGTTGCGTCCTGAAGGGCACGTTGCATTGATGTTGAGGAAGGAACAAACCTAGATGATCCTAAGACATTTAACACCTTAAGAAATTCTTAAAACGACTTCCCTAAATTATTGTCGCCGAGTTCAAAATCTAAACCTAAGTCTAAAACTTCTCTAGGGTAAAATTTTGTTTAGCCTTAAGAAAAGACCCTATAAAAATAAAAATAAAGATATAAACTAAAACCCACTTAAGTAATAGTTTT
>JZKD02S1490501.1:389661-410883 GCA_000966675.3 Picea glauca | reverse complement strand
CCCGCCCCTTTTCAGTTCCCCATCTTCATGGCCCATACCCGTAGCCAAGACTTGGAAGATCGCTTCAACATCTTGCAATTTGGTCTCATCGAGACCCAACAAGAAGTGAAACAACTTAGTGCCAATGTTTCCACCATCAATACAACCATGTAGTCCTCAATGGAGGAAATCAAACAAGACCTCACCACCCAGCTTGAATTTGTCTTTTCAGCACTCTGCACCAAACTGCATATCCCTATAGATAACCCTTCCTCTTCCTCACCTCCACATACTGAAGGTGACCATTCCTCTCACTCCCATAACTTTTAGAACCATCACTTTTAATGTGACCTACGCCTTCCGTGGGTGGATGTGACCAAATTTGATGGCTCAGACCCCACTGGTTGGGTAACCCAAATGGAACATTATTTCTCTTTATACGACATTATAGATGACTTGGCCAAACTTTGGTATGGTGTTCTCCATCTAGATCAAGAACCTTGGCAATGGTGGCAATGGAGAAAAAATTCTCATCAAGGGTATATTTCTTGGACACACTTTGTGGCAGATCTTTATGAACTCTTTGACACTAACACCAACCATTTGGGCCATTTGACAAAGTTGAAACAATTAGGAACAATGGAAAACTTTATAGTTTCCTTTGAGTGCCTATCTTTTAAAACAGAGGGCATGTCTAATGCATTTTTTCGAGAGTGTTTTATCAGCAGCCTCAAGGATGAGATTCAGACCCATGTCCTCATGGCTCGACCTCATAGTTGGGTGGAGGCGACTAAAAGAGATAAAGAAGCACAACAGGTTGTATCTTCTCAAAACCGAAAACCCTCCTTTAGCCCTCTCCCTAAACCAATAAATCCCACTACTCCCTATGCTCCACTAAAGATCCAAAAATTGACCAGGGATGAAATGGATGAATGCCAACTCAAAGGCCTTTGTTATAACGGTGATGATAAATATTTCCCGGGCCACAAGTTTAAAGAACAAAATATTTTTATGTCCATCTCCGAGGATATTTTTGAAGAGGATGTAGAAACTCCCCTTGTGTTTGAGTCACCTGAATCCACTGACATACCCCCTCCCTCAAACCCTCCCGAAGTAGAACCAGTCATTTCCCTCAATGCTCTCACTAGCTTCTCCACTCCCCAAACCCTCAAGCTAATCGATTACATCAAGCATTAGAAGGTCACCATTCTGGTTGATAGTGGCAACACCCATAATTTTATTCATCACCGCATTGCCCAAGAAACTCATTGCTACATCCATCCCGTCAATAATTTCCAAATCATGATTGCTAATGGTGGTTCCATGAAATGTGGAGGGTGTTGTGAAAATGTGTGTCTCCAAATTGGTGACTACCACATGAAATCCCATGTGTTTGCTATCAACATGGGAGGTTGTGACATTGTGTTGGGTGCAGACTAGCTAAGGACTTTGGGTCCCATTCTCATGGATTTTAAATACTTAACCATGCAATTAGATCAGGTGGGCCACCAATATAAGTTCCAAGGCATCACCGTTGGTTCACCTGAGATCATTATTTCCCATCGCATGGAAAAGTTGCTCAAAAAAGGTCATTCTGGTGTTATCGCCCAAATCCATGCCATACAAGCAACATAGACACCCTCGGTCCCACAAGACCTCCAAGCCATCCTTTATAAACAATCAATTGGTCTTTTCCACTCCCCAAGGACTCCCTACTTCCCATGGTGTTCATGATCATTCCATTCCCCTTAGACCCGGAAGCCTTCCTCCCAATATCCATCTGTATCGTCACCCCTTTTCCCAAAAAAATGAAATTGAGAAAATGGTCTAGGAACTCCTTAATGCAGGCATTATCTGCCCTAGTAAGAGACCCTACTCTTCTTCTGTGGTCATGGTCCTGAAGAAAGAAGGTTCTTTTCGAATGTTTCCTAACTTCCGTGCCCTCAACAAACTTACCATCAAAGACAAATTCCCCATTCTTGTCATTGATGATCTCCTGGATGATTTGAGTGGCACCCAATTCTTCACTAAACTTGATCTTCATTCGGTCTACCACTACATACTTATGAAAGAGGCAGACATTACCAACACTTCCTTTAGAACTGATGAGGACCACTATGATTTTTTGGTCATGCTCTTTGTCTTGTGTAATGCCCCCTCCACCTTCCAAAGCCTCATGAATCGTGTCTTCCATCCTTTTCTCCACCATTTTGTATTAGTTTTCTTTGATGATATCCTCATCTATAGAAAAACTTGGATAGACCATCTTTCTCATGTGGATTGAGTTCTCCATCTACTCTCTCAGCACAAAATTTTCTTGAAACAATCTAAATGTGCTTTTCGTGCCTCAGAAGTAGAATACTTGGGTCATCTGGTTGGCAAGGATGGCATCAAGGTGGATCCTAAAAATATTGAAGCTATGTAAGACTGGCCTCACCCAAAGACTCTTAAGAGCTTACATGGATTTATGGGCTTAACAGGGTATTATCGCAAGTTTGTTAAGAATTATGGGAAGATTGCAACACCTCTCACTGCTCTCCTAAAAAAGAACTCTTTCACTTGGACTCCAGCTGATTCTCAATATTTTCAAACCTTGAAGATGGACATGTGCATCACTCTAGTCCTCTCCCTTTCCGATTTCACAAATACCTTTGTGTTGGAATACGATGCCTTAGGGAAAGGAATTGGTGTTGTCCTTATGCAAGAGGGTCGACCTTTGGCCTTTACCAACAAGCAACTATCTGAAATAAATCTAGGAAAATACATTGATGAAAATGAAATGTTGGCTATTCTGCATGTTGTTGATCTATGGAGCCCTTATCTATTGGGGAAACATTTCCAAATTAAGACAGACCATCAAAACCTCAAGTATTTTCTAGAACAATGCATTTCCTCCCTAGAACAATAAAAATGGGTGACTAAGATATTTGGATATGATTATGAGATCATTTACAGGAAATACAAAGACAATGTGGTCATGGATGCACTTTCCCAAAAATATGAAGATGAAGGATCCCTTTTTTCTCTTTCATTCATTGTACTAGATTGGCTCTGGAAGCTGTTCGCCAAGAATGGCTACAATATCCCAAAAGTTTTCATTTGATCCAACAATTGTAGTCCAATGCTCTAGCTTCCCCAGGGTACTCTTGGATCCATAATGAACTTTGATACAAAGGTCATTTTTATTTAAGTAAACAATCAAAGCTTAAATCCACACTACTTTCTGAGCTTCATGCTACACCCACAGCAGGGCACTCTGGGTTCACCAAAACCTATGACAGGGTCAAATGTTCCTTTTTCTGGGATGGTATGAAACAGGACATTCGTAATTTTGTCACTAAATGTGATGTGTGTCAACACAACAAGGGAGAAATAGTCAAATCTCTGAGCACACTAAAACCACTCCCGATTCCACTTGCTATTTGGAAGTATATCTCTATAGATTTTATTACTATCTTACCCAAATCGGGAAATAAATCAGTCATCATGGTGGTTTTTGATCGCCTTTCCAAGTATGCTCATTTTTGCACCCTTCAACACCCATTTACAGCATCCACGGTGGCTCAAATTTTCATGGATTAGGTCTTCAAGCTTCATGGCATGCCACACTCTATTGTTTGTGATCGTGACCCAACTTTCACAAGCAATTTTTGGCAAGAACTGTTCAAGATACAAGGCACCAAATTGCATATTAGCACAACTTATCATCCCCAGACTGATGAGCAAACGAAAGTTGTCAACAAGTGTTTGGAAACATATTTGAGGTGTTTTGCCTCAGAAAAGAAAAATCAGTGGGCTCAATGGTTACCCCTAGCTGAATGGTGGTACAACACTTCATACCATATAGCTACACGCATGAATCCTTTTAAAGTGGTATATGGACATAAGCCACCTTCAGTTCTCTCATACTTACCGGGTGCCTCGAAGGTCCAGGCGATTGACCAAATACTTACATCTCGAGAGGTTATTCTCTGTACCCTTAAAGAGAATTTGGTCATGGCACAAAATCTCATGAAGAAACACGCAGATCAAGGTCGCTCTGAATGTCAATTTGTAGAAGGGGATCATGTGTTTCTTCGACTGCAACCTTACAAGCAAACTTCGCTCAAGGCTGAGCATTTTCAAAAGCTAGCGCCCAAATTTTATGGTCCTTATACTGTTCTCAAGCGCATGGGACAAGTAGCCTATCAGTTAGCTTTGCCCATCCATTCGAAGATACATCCTATTTTTCATGTTTCATGCTTAAAGAAGGTGATTGGAGCTAAGTGCCAAATTCAAACCAACCTTCCCGAATTAGGTAAAGAAGGATCCATTTGGCTACATCCAGAAGCAGTTTTGGACCAGCGTGAGCATCGCCTACGTTAGAGAACAATCAAGGAAGTGCTAATCCAGTTGAAAGATACAACTCCAGCAGATGCCACTTGGGAACCAACTACCATTCTGCAACAATTTCCTCATCTCAATCCTTGAGGACAAGGTTGATTTTAAGGGGGCGGACATGTTAGGGTCCTAACCTGTACGCAGGTAGAAAAATATATTCAGATGTAATAAAGGTCAATATTAATAAGGCCTTTCAATAAAATAGAATAAGGCAGATGTAAGAAGACCTAATATAAGCTTCTGTTTCTAGAAGGAGCTTCCTCTAGATGCTTCTTTTAATATACATATTTAGTATAAATAGGAGTCGAGGGTATGAGAACCCTAGCTTGTATAATATTGTAATAGAGAGTTGCTCAATTGGAGGTTGCCCCCTCGAAGAGGCCTGTGAACATTTCTTTCAGAATCAAAGTGTTATTTTTGTTGTTGTTCTTATATCATTTCAGTGCTATTGTGGTGATTGTTATGGTTATATTATTGTTATTCTACCATTTCTAGCATTTTATTTATGTTCTACATACATTTTATATATGGTATATTATAGGGAGAGAGGAAAGATCACCTTTATTATCTAACTGATTTCAAAGCTTTAAGAAAGAAAAAATCAGAGACAGTTCTCGAATTCACTCAGAGATTTAATAAACTATATAACAAAATTCCAGCTAAGGTTAAACCTTCCCAACCTATAGGAAAAGTGACTTTCGTCGGGGCTTTTGAGCCTGACTTTGCCTTACTATTGAGGGAAAGGACATCTATAGACCTCACAAGAATGCAGGACGATGATATAGAAATCGAATCAAATATGATGGCATCGGGAAAGTTGAAAGATAAAGCCGAAATGGGAAATAAATAAACCATACGATTTAGAGAACAAGCAAAACCCTCCGGATCTGGTAGGCCTGTGGAAGACAAAATGGATGACATGGAAAAAATAATTAAAGAATTATTAAACAAAATCTCGAGGATGGAAATGGACCAATCAAAAATAGATCAGCTCGCCAGAAAAGATTTCAAAAGAAATCCTAATCCTCAAATGCAACAAAGACCAATAAAAAATGAAGATCAAAAGATTCAGACCCCCTTTAAAAACGAAAATTTTTATAGGAGGAGATGACATGCAAAACTTTGAGGAGTTAGAGGAAGACATGAATAATATTAGCAATGACGATCAAGAACCTTGTTTGATGAGGAAAGATTATGAAATGTCTTTAGGCGAAGAATACCCTTTTAATGATGATAGCATAAATATTGCAAAATATTCTGCTTATCAAGGAATCGCTGACAATGTAATGGCCTAGCTTCAACATAAGTATAATTTAAGGCCTAGAGATAGAAATGTCATAACTTCCCAACCGAAGAATATATTGACAAGAAGTAAAGTGAGTGAGGCAGCTCAATCAGTAGTTGAAATGCAGACTGCCAAGACAAAAGAAGTTGAAACACAGACTGCCAAGACAAAAGCAGTGGAAATTAAGACTGTCAAAACAAAGACAACCGAAACGAAAGAAACAAAAACTAATAAATCAGAAAAAACAGAGATAGAGATCCCAACCAGAAAAGCCGAAAAGACAACGAGGAGTTTCAATCTAGAAAATGAAATTAATAAAATCAAGATCCATGTACCTCTAGTTGAACTAGAAAAAAACCCTACATATAGTAAACAGATTGCCAAAATGATAAATTTTTCGGATATTGAAAGTCATGCAGATGTTATAAATTTAGAAGATGATAATCTGACTATAATGTTTGGTTTGCATTTTGAAAATGCCAGAGATTTTGTCGCTCCTTTCTACATCACACTGACTGTGCATGATCATCTGTTCCATAATTGTATGTTATATTCTAGAGCCTCCCACAATGTAATGCCCAAATCTATTATGGAAAAACTGGGACTTGAAATTACCAGACCATACAGAGATCTGTATTCTTTTGATTCGAGAAAAGTAAAATATATGGGTATGATTAAATATTTAGTGGTTAATCTTGCACAGATTCTTGTAAAAAGTATTTTGATGGATGTGGTTGTTGTTGATATCCTTGCAAAGTATGACATGTTGTTATCCAAGTCTTGGGGTGCCAAACTTGGAGGATCCCTTCAACTCAACATGATGTACGCTACAATCCCGATCTTCTGTGGAAATTTCACTCGCTTGTATAGAGAAACAAGGTTGGCATATATTGTAAGTGACTCACAGAATCCAAAAAATTACCATGTTTATGTCACTGATCAAAATTTAGGAAACTGTATATTATCTCTCGATGATGATTTAGATGAATGTATAGAAGCAAATTGTATAGAAAAAGAAAAAATAGAAAAGACAAATAAAAATGTAAATAGTGTTGGAGTTTGGAAAATGTATTTTGATGGTTCTTCATCTTGTGAAGGAGCAGGAGTTGGAGTGTTGTTTGTGGCACCCAGAGACGAATTAATTATTCCCTTATCCTACATATTACAGTGGGACATCGATTATACCAATAATGTATGAGAATACAAAGCCCTGGTCTTAAGATTAGAGGCTGCCAAGAAGTTGAAAATTCAAAATATGATAGTTTATGGTGATGCAGAATTAATTGTAAAATAGATAAAGCAACAGTATCAGGCCAAACACCCAAGGTTGAGGTCATACATAAATTATTCTTGGGATCTGATTGGGAAATTTTTCTCATTGTTTAATATTCATCACATCCCTAGAATGGAAAATCAACAGGCAGATTCATTGGCCAAAGCAACAACAACGTTTGTACCTCCTACTGTCCTCAAACTAAAGTATCACATAGAAATGAGGCACAAAGCCTCGATACCAAACAATTTTCAACACTGGTAGGTCTTCGAAGATGATGATCAAATCAGACAATTCTTAGAAATGGTGGATGAATTTTCTGAAACGCATATTGATCAGGAAAATCAGAATGACCCTGCTTCGATCATGCAGGAAGGGGAAGATCCTTAGGAGTTCCAGGATAAGATCGCTAATCACAGTATGTTGTTACTGAAAAATAATCAGATCCCTAAAGGTCTCATTCCTTTTGAAAGATTATTTGATCATGATGACATTCCCTTAAAGTCTACTTTGCAGCCTCAACCTGAAGAGGTTGAATATTGTAATATAGGCACCAAGGAAACTCATAAGCTGGTAAAATTATCTAAATACCTTCCCCCAGAAATGAAAGTAAAATATGTCAAGTTACTCGAGCAGTACAAGGATGTTTTCACCTAGTCTTATGATGAATTAAGAACTTATGATACCACCGTAATCGAACACAAATTCCCTTAAAACATGGCATTAAATATTTCAGGCAGAAGCTCAGACAAATAAATCCTATACTATTGCCTATAATAGAAAGGAGGGTGAAAAATCTCCTAGATGCAAAAATCATTGTTCCAGTCAGGTATTCCGAGTGGGTAGCCAATTTGGTTCCAGTCAGGAATAAAAATGGTGAAATTAGACTGTGTGTGTGTTTCAAAAACTTAAACAGATCATCCCTCAAAGATAATTATCCATTACCTAAAATGGATCACGTATTGGAAAAAGTGGTTGGAGCAAATAGAATGTCTATGATTGATGGATTTTCAGGCTATAATCAAATCACAGTCCGAGAGGATGATAAATAAAAAACCACGTTCACCACCCCATGGAGTACCTTTATGTATGATAAAAATTCATTCGGTTTGATGAACGTAGGAGCCACTTTCCAATGAGATATGGACATCACCTTTGTCGGCGAAAGAGATAATTTTTTTGTCATTTATCTTGCTGATATAACCGTGTTTTCTAAATTTGACATAGAGCACCTGGTACACTTCAAATAGACGTTTGAGAAATGTCAAAAATTCGGTTTGTCTCTGAATCCCAAGAAATCTCACTTTGCAATGAAGGAATGTAAACTCTTGGGGCATATAGTATCTCGAGATGGAATCAAACTCGACCTGAAAAGGGTTGAAGCTATAGATACTATCAATATTCCTAGGAATAGAAAGGAAATACAATATTTTTTAGGAAAAAATATTTTTTAGGAAAAAATATTTTTTAAGAAGATTCATCCCAAACTTCCTTGAAATTGTAAAATTTATTACAGATATGCTCAAAAAGTATAGCAAGGTCAAATGGACAACCGAAGCCAAAGCGTCATTTGAACGCATCAATAAAGTTATAGGTGAAGCGCAAGTGCTGGCCGGCCCAAATTATGTGAAAGAAATTTTGATTTTCTCATTCACCTTCGAACACACTATCGCGGTCGTGCTCTTACAAAACAATGATGAAGGTTTCGAGAAACCAATAGCATTTTTTAGTAAAAGTCTCTGAGATGCTAAACTAAAATATGATATATTGGAAAAACAAGCATATGCAATGGTAAAAGCCCTCAAATCTTTCAGGACTTATGTGCTCCATTCTAAGATAATTTCCTATGTACCAACCAATCATGTCAAGGACATATTAGTTCAACCAGATAGTGATGGAAAAAGGGGCCGATGGTTAGCCAAGATTCAATAATTTGACCTAGAAGTAAAACCAACCAAGCTTTTCAAAGGTTAGGACTTGGCTAAACTATTAGCCGAATCAAATTTCCGAGCACTTGGGATAAATCATCTACAAGCTTACAAATATTTCCAGACATAGATGAATTTGATGTTACTATTCCTACAACTGAGATCCAGGAAAAAATCTCTTCCTCTACCTGGTATAAAGACATAGCTTCTTACCTTCTAACTCTGTAGTGCCCAAGTGGTATGAACCCTTCCAAAGCTAGAACGTTGAAATTGCACGAAGTAAAATATTGTATCATGGATAACCAATTGTATTGGAAGGATCCTCTAGGATTTTTATTGAGTCGTTTAATAGTCTGAAATAGAGAGAGTCATAAATGAGTTTCATGAAGGGGTGTGTGGAGGGCATCATGCATGGAGAGAAACGACCTATAAAATCCTGAGAGATGGATATTATTGGCCAAAATTATTCACCGATGTAAATGTTAAAGTTAGAGCATGTAACTCTTGTCAACTATTTTCAGGAAAGAAAAATCTTCCCGCATTACTTTTGGTCCTAGTCAAAACAAAAGCTCTATTTCAACAATGGAGTCTAGATTTCATCAATGAAATACATCCACATTCAAACGCACAACATAAGTGGATTTTCACCGCTACTGACTATTTCACTAAATGGGTAGAGGCCATTCCGACGCAAAATGCAATATATGCAGTGGTGATCAGTTTGTTAGAAGAGAACATTTTATCGATATTTGGATGTCCTCGGAAGATAGTTACCGATAATTCCCAAGCTTTCAAATCCATGTCTATGGTAAGTTTTTTTCAAAAGTAAAACATTGTACTAGGACATTCCATAGCCTACTATTCTCAAGGCAATGGATTAGTTGAGTCCTCGAATAAGATCCTAATCACCATAATTAAAAAAGTGTTGACTGAAAATAAGAAATCCTGGCATGTGCATTTGAAATATGCTTTGCGGGCTAATAGAATAGGCACTAAGAAATCAATCAAAATGTCCCCTTTTGAAATGGTATATAGTACCAATGTGATTCTCCCCATAAATATTTCTCTTCTCATAATGAAACTCTTGCACGACACAAAGGAAGAGCCAAATGACATCACCAGAAGAATAAAGAAATTGATTGAATTCGAACAAAAAAGGGTTGAAGTGGATGAGAGACTCCATAAATATTAGGATAACATGAAAGCCTTGTTTGACCAAAAAGATAAAGATAGGGAATTTCTCCCTAGTGACCTGGTTTTAAAGTGGAATTCCAGGAAGGAAGACTTAGGAAAGCACAACAAATTTGACCATATCTAGTGTGGACCTTTCAAGGTCACAACTTCTGAGGGAAAAAATTCATTTTTGTTAGAAAATCTCAATGAAAAAATCCTTAACGCCCCTATCAATGGGCGTTACTTGAAGGATTTCATGCGGTAACCAAATTCCAAACTCCCATTGTACATACCGGTTTGATTTTCATATTTTTGTTTACAATTTTTTGTTTCTTCGGTAATTTTTTACTTTCACTGTAAATAGAAATAGGTTTGTCGATTTCATAAAAACAAAAGTATAAAAATAAGTAACGCGTAGAGTTCCGATCTACAGAAGTTCCTGACATCTCTCATGTTTATTTTCATTGCAGGATACTTGCTGATAGTCGAGAGATAAGTTGTATCAGAAATCGATGCTCACGTTTCAAAACATTGACTTTCTCTTGAAACCGGTGAGAAATAGATAATTTATTTGGTTGAAAATATAGAGAAAATATGAGGTATGAGCTTCTTCCCTACTAACCCAAGTTAAATTTTCAAGGAGATATCACTGGGTATGACAGAAGTTTCATCTGTACAAATATTGTCACCTAATCTACAACCAGAGGAATATAAAATTACGGTTTAATTCTCAAGAGTTTTCTCTGGATAAAATAAGATTAAAAAATAAAATAAATTCAAAATTAAAAAAATGAAATAAAATCTATAATAAGAGAATAAGCAATAAAAAGAACTTAAAGAAAATAATTCGAGAATCAATAAACAAACTCGCATGGGAGTGACCGTGTGCACAATAAAACATTTGAATCCTCGTTCTGTTTTTCCTTCTTATCCTCAAGTTATATTTTCTTGTGATTCTAAATATATTTTCTTGATATTCATGGAGGAAAAAGTACTTCACCTTAACTCTGAGAGCTCAGAAACAAGTTTTCAACATGAGAATAGGCAAATAATCCTTATGGTTCCTATGAATTTAAGTGAAAGAAAGCATGTTTGGACTAATCCTAACTACTTTAGATTTTCTAATAGATTTAAACTGATTAGTTTCGCTTAAAGGAAAGTCTTTGGAAAATAAAAGATCCCCGTGAAAACTTTCCTATAAGCGAAGGTGTTTTGAAGGTCAGAAGATGATTAGTCCAGAGTAATCAAAGTGAGTTAATAGACCTCTATTGCTAAATTATAAATAGATATCATCCCTGGTATATTATATACAAATTGATTTCCCCCACTTCATGTTTTAAAAATATAAGATAGATGATGAAAGGAAATTCATAAAATGATTGCCCCCATCTAGTTCCACACAAAAAAAGGAGATGATGAAAGGAAATTCATTAAATTATTGCCCTCATATCAACATTTAAATGCGAAGTTACTAATTGAATTGTTGAAAGAAAATTCAATATGGGAATTAGATAACTTCACCGGGGTACTGAACAAGCTCACTGGCAATGAAGAAATGTCTATGAAATCTGCAAGGTTATTATACATATATTATAATGTACTATGGTAACTAGTTCGTTTTCAACTAGATCTACATTCTAAGCCAACATGGTACTCCCTAATTAAAACATTAAAATTACTTTGCCTTGATGCGAACAAAATCGAACAGAATCTAATAAATCGGTTAAGGTTATTTTGATTATCTCAGGCAAATTTGAAATCAGTTTTAAGAAAAGGAATCCATTAATAAGCCTAAACTTGAGATCGATGAATGTTTAATTTTTGAAAGTTTTCGGAGATATGGATAAAGTCCAAAGTCCTTATGTGTGTCCTTTTTCATATTGTGTTTCACAGAAATGCAATAATGACTCCATTTACCCAATAAAGGCTACTTGGTCTACTATTCTTCTACGTCTCGTAGGGAGACGAGATCCCTAGATGGATCCTATGTTGGAACACACATATATTTATAAAACTTTAGACTTTAATAGTTTCCATTCTTGTTCAAATAAAAACAATGCACGCTTAAGTCTCATCGTTGATGAAATGTTTCACCTAATCGAACGAGCCTGAGCTCTTAAATGTTATGGAGCCGCCTACTCATTAAAGAGTCAAATCACTAATGGCTATTTTTGAAATTTTAGGTTTCAGAGTTTTGTGATATAGACAGTTCAACATGTAGTAACTCCAAAATCCTGATATCTGAAATCGCGAAAATGTCTTAATTATTTAAACCAGATTAATTAAGAATTAAAAATGATTAATGATTAATTAATCATATCACGATTTCATGTTTCGGGGATCCTGCCTTGAGCAATTATCAAAGTCCCGATGTCTGAAATCATGAAACTGTCTTAGGTTAATCATGATTATTTAAAAGGGTTAAACATGATTAAAATTAACTAATCACATCGTGATTTTGCGTTTCAGAAGTTGTACCTTGAAACATTATAGGATATTTCAATATCCGAAACTCCAAAATTTACTTAACGATAAGTGTGATTACTTGATACATTAATGATGATTATCATGTAATTAATCCTTCGCTGAAAAATGACTCAGATAAATTCAAATTTCATCTGTGTTTTTCCCGAAATTTAATGACATTAATAATTGATTTACGACAATCATTCCAAATGAGATCTTAGACCATTACCTAAATATTATTCATTAAGGAAATTAAATGCTCCGTCAGTAGAAGTATTGGTAAAACAATTAAAGGAAAAGGATATTGAATTTCGAATTTCATTGTGTGTTTTTACTGAGTAGTAAGTTTTCAAGGTAATGAAATTTGTGCATTTCCTATGATAGATAGCAGAGTTTTGAGGCCTGATACCATGGCTCCTCGAAAAGAAACTAAAGGTTCTAGTGAAGGATCGAGCCCAAATACATATATCCTTTCTGACACTTCGCCTAGAAGCATAGACATCATTAAATCTTGGACGCAAGTATTAAATATTCTACAGTATGAATTGGTCAATTGCCCAGATGACTCAGGTGATGATGAGATAGAGGCCCTAGCTACCAAATACAAAATTGTTGCCCAATTAGAGCTACATAAGATAGCGACGAGGCCTAGACTTCTTCCTTACAATGATATGATCAGTTGGGTGTTGGAGAACATTGATATCCCGACCAGGACCATCTTCAGTTCACAAAAGGTCACAGTTGGGTCTTTCCAGCCATAACATCTACAGGTGATGTACAAATTGTCTACAACACCAAATTTTATTTACAGTGCTAGTTTCCTAGTAGACTTTGAAAAGAAGGAATGTGCCCAATATGGAAAAAACCTTCCCAATTTAATTAAGGATTGGTACTCTCACCTCAATAAGTTAAGAGTTGATTCCCATGGAATATACACAGTTTCCTCACTAGAACCTCACATAATGAATATAGAAATGATGATGTGTAGACTCTACGGGAAGGAAAACACAACCCATTTTACCTTGGGTGCCTATTATGCACACAGTAGCAGAGGGATATTCTTTTGATTAGGCCAATATATTTTTAGACAATTTGGTTCAAGAGATTACAAGAAATCAGTCACTAAAATCCAAGGGGAAACTGACCCAGTTTTTCATGTCAGCTTATATCATGGACACCATCTGTTTTATGACACCTTTTCCTCTGATGGGATGCAGTTGGACTCCAACTAGTGTTGAACCCATAGATATTTATCATTCGATACTTTGGGAGGACAAGGAGAAATAATTTTTCTATGAAATCTGCAATTGGGTGGTGGTGACGATGGATATCGCTATATATGGATACCCACCTCCCAAGATTTCTAACAAAATTGTGACAAATCTGGGCAAGATAACAGACTGGTACGTTGAAGAGAATTTCTCCTATATTAGGGTTTTCGATTGTTCAAATCCTCCACATGCTCTGCCTCAATTTTTACCATATAGAATGGTGTGTTGCAAAGTTGCACATCAAACTATGCATGGGGGAATTAGTAAGGAGATGAAAGTAGTACAAAAGAAGGTATGGCCCATTTTTCCCATGCAAATTGGTTTGTTTTCTCTGCTGGACTTCGACCATTCGAAAGTAGAAGTCGTGACCCTGGAAGAAATCAAGTTGGTCAATATTGAATTTAAGAAGCACGATCCACGGACGATCAAAGGTAATCACATGGACCTCTGCAACTTGAAAATATATGAATGTGAAGATTCTCCTCAAGAGAAAAGATATGAACGTGAAGATTCTCCTCAAGAGAAAATATTACGAGGAGCAAGGTCCTATACGGAGGTCTTGAACCGACTTCAAGCTCTGGCGCCAGATAAATTGGTTGAGTTTTATAACTTCCAAAAGAATCGGAGAAATAGCCTCCCCAAAGTATTGCAAGGGGAAACCATGACGCCCCCAACCACACAGCAAATGGAGAACCAAGGGATAGAAACAGGGAGCTCTAGTGGATATGACACTTGAGAAAATTTGGAGGAAATTGAGGCCTTGATAAATAAGGCAAAAGAAAATCCACAATCCATATAGGGTAAACCAACAACTGACATAGCCGATAAGCAACCATACACAGAGATAGGCAGTCCTATCCAATCTGTCACACCTCTACAGTTCAGTAGAGGGAATCCGATGGCCAAAGTTGTATTCATAGGACACCTTACACCTATTTAAGAAGAAGAGATACCTCCTTTGGAATTCTTCTTCAACAAAAAAAGAAGGGCGGTAGTTAGAATAGAAATGCACCAAAGGGATGGTGCGACTGTCAAGAAGCACTGGATGTTATTAGATGGGCAGGCCTTAGAGGAAGAAGACTTTTCTACAGAGGTCGCATTCTTGCTAGGAGTTTTTGCGACAACAAACCAATTTTCAGTGAGCAACCTAAAAGAGAAGTTGAAGAAGAAAGATATGTTGATAAGTCAATTGCAAAATCAAGTGAAAATAGTGGAAAAGAATGTCAAGAGTGAGATCAACAAGGATTTCGAGTAGATTAGAGCCAGTGATAGACAAGAAATCTAGCAGCTCAAATACAGTCTTGATGAGATGCAGAAAAATTCACAAACAAGCAATAAATTAGTCAGATAGCTGTAAGCAAAGGTAATCTTAACTAAAAAAGTAGTAGTGGATATATCAACTTTCCAAACCCAAACTCTAGAGGTACATAAGGAACTAGAATCAGTGGAGAAAAGCCTTTTAAATAAGGTGGAAGCTATCCAAAACCATTTTCAAGTGGTAAATGAATCCTTAGATAACATTTGTTTAAAGGACCAATTTCCAAGAACCAGTTTTGTATTCGGCAAGAGAAAGGGTATCTATGGTTTCCAATTTGTCTGTTTCGGAGAAAATCAGAGGCGATATAATATTGAATACCTGGGAAACTAACATAGCTGAAAGTAAAAGAATGGATAAGGAAATGAAGGAGGATTGTGAATAATCTTTTCATTCACTCAACAAAGAGTCATTAGGCTTCAGAAAAGATAGTATGTTTGAAGTACTAGGACAAGTTGATATAGCAAAGCATAAACTTAACATTAAGACAAACATGGAAGAGGCTCAGGTCGAAATCTTACAATTAAAGTAGATTGATATTACTCAGATAAATAGATGGCTAGTGAAGCCCAATTTGCAGCTATAGTCTATAGCTTTAGAGGATAAAAGAATGGAAAATAGATTGCCTCAATTCAAAAAGAAATTATATGCCTTTGAGGCAAATGACTTAACAGAACCCTCCAGGTTGGTGGTACAATTTGTGAGCAAATGTGTTAAATGTATTGAGAAAGGAAAAGGAAACACCTATGAGAACCAATGAGGTAATATGTACACAACATCCATACAGATCATGATTAGAGGATATATGTTTTTGAGCTAGACAACATGAAATAAAACTGCCTTTGCCAGCATGGCAAAGCGTTTCAGATTTCACATTTTGTAACCTTTACTATTTTAGAAATAAGGAGAATTCCAACCGTTTAGGGTTGAGAACCTTTTGTATAAATACATATTTAGAAGAATGACCAAAGGCCGCTTCTTTCCGTATTGTAACTAAGAAAACTCATCCTTTGTGAGTATTAATACAAGCACAGTCAGGGATTCCAAATTTTGTGCAGTTTGAGTTATGTGCTCTTCTTGTATTTCATATTTCCAGTTTTCTTTATGTTACTCCTTGATAAGTGAATGATTTCAATTTAGTATAACATGTATTGTAATCATATTTAATTTAGTTATTTGATAAGCAAGTAGTTTTTTCTATGTATTTGCTATCAACAAATACAAGACTTGTAAGCTACCTAGATCACTATATCATATATCCTTTCAGGGTGCATTCCACTCTTTCTTCTACTATAAACAAGGTAAGATTCTTCTTTCATTGATGCCTTAGCGTGTTTCATAGTTTTGTAATTTTCTCCATCACCACTCAATTTGATTAATTGACTCAGACGACGAAACATGGCCTCTGTTCTGTTCAGTTATTAATTTCATTTGAGGATTTAAATTCTTACATAACTAACGGAAGAAAAAACACTCTTAAAACAAAACATTCCTTAAATTCATGATGCCTGACATTATGCTTTGAGCCTTAAGTTTAATCTCAGGAACAACAAATAGTATGTTATTGGGTGATTTATTAGCTAATTCCTATCATGGCTCTATGGTGCATTGTTATCAGTCACACCTAAACTAGATTTACTAGATAATGGGATATGGTAGTACTCTAATAAGTCTTAGAAGATGAGCCCACAAATTTTTTGGTCTTGAGCACTCTAATTCATATTTTGAATGAGAGCATTCACCTTTATGCGTTATGTAATAGGCTATCAAATATCATCTCCATTGATTGATAAGAGAAATACTATTTCCTTGGTTATGCTCAACTACATAATCAAATGTTTTTATGAAACTATGCAATCTCATAAGATTGCCATGATTATTGAGTGTTGGGTTAATCTTCATGATTAGGAACCCTTTGAGTTCCTTATAATAAAATTTGATGACAAATGTATGTGGTAGGATAATAAGTTAAAATCATTAAAGCTAAATTGTCAACTGCATAATTTTCTAACTTGGTATTATCATATTGGTGCTTTGTTTATGACCATACACCTAATGTAAAAAAAAATCATAATTTAGGTAATCTTCTATAGTGTTGCACCTCATCTTGATGTAGAAGTATATTTTTGTGAATATATGGTCCATTCTTGTGGATATGCTTTAAAGTCATAGAGCCTTCAATACATCTCACCACCCACTTAGCATCAATAATACATCCTTGTGTAGCAACATCAATAACAACCAAACCCCCTCAATATTTTATTAGAGATGACATCACACTAGTTAGGGCTAATCACCATTCCCTTGTTCACTTTCCTCATATTTCACCTTTATTTCGTTACATTCTATAACTTGCAACTACAAATCCCTTCCAATAAACTGACACATTCCTCTCATATTTCACCTATTTTCCCCACTCATGCTCCAAAAGGCTTGTTGTATTATCTTCCCTTTTTGACTCATCATTGACATATGTCACCTTTCACTTACATTATTACCTTATTTTTTAGTTACATTATTACTAAGAATTTCTAATTTGTAATAATTTTACAAGTTAATCCATGAAGAATTAGAGGCTTGGTAAGTTGTGTTGTCCTTTTAATTTTGTCTTAACTACTCATGACATATATGAGAATGAAAATCCTAGTGGAAACTTCCTTGAACTTATGGTCAAGGCCACTCCCCTATAGTTAACCTCATAATCATTTGGGATATAAAAAATATTAAGGTCTATATTAGGTCGAAGTTCCTACCATTACTAGAAACATATGAAAAACAGTTTGAAAAGAAATTGGATTGAACTGTACTCAATGTTGAAATCCTACATTTAAATAGACATCCTAGAATGTGACCATTCCTTTGCATTACTATTACCAATGAATGAGTTTAATAATGTGCCAATGATTTTGTTATTTTCTTACTCATCCTTGTAACAAATGGTTGATCCAATAACTTTAATAATTTACTCATCATTCTCTTCATCAACACCAACATTTAAAGCTACTTATCCAATTTACTACCACATTAAAGTCCCCAAGCACCTACATTTGTTAGAGATCTAGATCCTTATTTGCTACCAACTTCAATAGATATTTAGAGCCATCAAATCAACATAGATTTTAGAACCCCCCTTACTCGCCACATTATCCTACTTTGAAATTAAATTGATAAGAATTGTACTCATAAATAAACTACCCATTTTTCCACATACAAATAATTTCTCTTGGATAGTACCATGTGAATTCCCCTAGCATCCTAATTATTTAATTGGAGTATGATTCACAATATTAGATTTTTGAACCTTTGAGCGTATTTTTATGCCTTCAAATATTGATCTAACTTGGTATGCACATTGAAAGTGTGGCATATACCTATGTTAATGATTCATTCATAAAAACTAACTACATATACACCTTTGTCTTAAGAGTATTCTTAATACTCCACAAATCTTTCCACCACCAAGCATCCCCTTTTTTGAAAGTTCTACAATTCACCAAAAAGAAAGAGAAAAATAAATAGTTTATCAAATAACTTAATAATTTACTCATCATTCTCTTCATTAGCATAGACACTCAAAATGTTCAACCAAGAAATTAATGTTTCCTTTATCTCTTCATAGGTTAGTTTCATTTTCAATTAATGCTTCTACACTTTAGGGAGATGTTTCTTGGTGTGTTTGATTGATGGGTCTACTCGAATGGAAACATGAACTTTCTTACATGACTCTTCAAAATTTTAGGCTCTATACCTTTCTTAGTATACTAATAAAATTAGAATTGGCACTTTGGAATTTCGATATGAATAGCCGCCAGACTAAGAATGAAATTGTTTTTATTGGTTTGGTTTGTACAATCCAAGCATATTCTTTTGTCACTTGGGAGGAAATGTGTTTTTGTGAAGAGCCTTTATCCACCATGTATTTTCATTTCTCAACATTATCCTATAGATCTATGTTTTAGTGGCATAAGAGAGATTAACTACCTTTATCATGGGAAAATGATACTTTTACCATGGTTAAATTGTGATGCCTTTTTAGAATCCCCATTGTCGAGATGATGGAACATCATTAAGCTTAGTCAAGAACTTAATGTTTAACGCTCTATTCCCATCTAGGTTTGAACTTGGGTCGTTAACATGGAAACATTCATTTTCAACCTCTAGACCAAAACCCAATGAATATGCATGCACTTAAACTTCATACTTTAATGTAATTTATTCTTAGGATGTGGAAGAAATACAATTTTTTATATGATGTATAAAAATAAAGTTAATTGATGTATTAAAATATTTTCAATTGTCAATTTTCATCTTGGTACACATATATAATATATATAGATCGAGAGGATTTGTTGTGATGTGAGTCTCCAATTATGCCTCGCAAATGATCTAGTCTATCCAATAAAAGGAGTATAGGGAACCCTAGTCAAACAAGGGCAACTAGTCATGCAAGGCGTCTAGTGAAACAAGGAGATCTAGTTAGTCTGGACGATGATTAAATTCATTTAGATCTAGTCAGGCTGGAGATCAAGGTACATGTATGCTTATATGCACATGTTAAATTGTGCATGCATAATTTTTGAAATTGATAAAACTAATTGTACTTGATAAATTTCTTTTTAGATGCATCATTTAGTATATCACAAGAAAGGGCTTCACGAGAGAGTGCACATCTATCTGCAGGTGGTTCTCAATTTCATCGATTGCATGATGGATAATTGTGATTATTTTCTACTCATTATTATGGGGAAAGACTCTTTGAGGAATAGTCTACTATGTCAACCAATGTACAACAACCTCAATCACATCAACAACCTATTGCCGGTAAATTTTTTTTTTTTTTTTATGTTTTTATATAAATCATTTGTGCAAATGGACATGTGTATATATGTCATTATGCATTTTCCTAAATATATACAAATGTTTCTAAATGTGTATAGGATTCAACTTCTGGTAGGGACAATAATGAAGTAGAGGGTGAATTTCAAGTGGAGGGTGAGCGTGAGGGTGAACAAGGGGATTATTTTCAACAAAATAAATATTACACCCGTATCACCAGCTATCCCTCATACATTGGTGAGGATATTCCTTGGGAAGACGAGGTTGAATATATGACCTTTCAACATTGAAAAATCAACCATGACAAGTTGAAGCATGATCTTGATCAAATGGACCTCCCTACAGAGAGAAAACAAAACTTGGATATTGTTTTGCATTCTTTAGGGAACTTCATTGATGTATACAAGAACCTTGGGAAAATGACCAATGGTTTTGTTGATTTGATGAGAAGATGCAAGAAATAGGTGATGGGCCTTGATAAATGTCCTAAACAAGAGAAAAGGGTGTCAAAAGAGAAGGAAAAATCAATGTTCAATTTTAAGCAAGGACCAAAGCGATCGATGTTGAAGGTGAAATATTTCAAGCACCCTCACATTGTTTCCCATATTTATGATGGATTCTTGGCAGCATATGGTAGAATTCCAGGTAATGATGAGGTTCCATATTATTTTGTGAGATTCATCTATGTGGATTTTTTCGAGAACATGCACCCTTATTATAACAACCTACCATCCAAATATTATGGTGTTGGTAAAGGTAGATCATATAATCAAAGAGGTGCATTTCGAGATCCAATGTTTCCTAGAACTCCACCACCCTTGGTATCTCATTCACAAAGGGTGGTTTCTCTACATTCAGATATGGAGGCCACTTCACAAGTTGGTTGAGACGTGAGGGAGGCAATAGTTGATAATTTAAATTCAACTTTGGTTGGTATTGATGTCGGTTTCAATCGACAGAGAGCACGATCCAATGCCCATGATAGTTTTTTGCATGATCCTAGAAAAGGTATGGGATTATGCAAACTTTTGTTGCAATGGTTGGCAAGAATTAATTATGCATGAGGAAGAGGGCATTGGATCGATATGTGTTACAATTGGTAAACATTTCATGTATTCAATGATAATTATTTTATTAGATCAACATCATTTCAATTTTGAACGAACAAAAAATGTTTATGTTAATTAATTACAGTTAACTAGAATTTCAAATGATGCATCATTAAATTTAGGACTATCATCAATAGGCATGGGATATTTTCTATAGGTTCGCAACTCAAAAGTATTGCATGTTTCAAAGTTTAAAGCTATGATTTC
>JZKD02S1490501.1:372870-389503 GCA_000966675.3 Picea glauca | reverse complement strand
TATATATATATATGGGAACCAGGAGGGGACCTTGGGTATGAAGCAACCTTCTTCCATCTTGGAATATGTTTCGGTTGGTGATTCACATGTATCAAACACGGCTGGAAGTTTGTAACTATGATTAGATGCATCATAATTTAATTGTAATTATTAGTTTTTTCAATATACGTACTTACAATCATGTCTCTAATATGCATTTCAAATGTGTTATAGGATGACTTGGAGCATAGAGTGGCAGAGGAGAATGTGGCCATATGAAAATTCATAGATAATATATGTTGCATTTGTAAGTTATATTTATTTTTATGGGAACTTTATCAAATAATTACTTAATCATTTGTATACTTAATGTATATACAAGTTTTGGAATTTTATTCATTTTTGTACTTAATGTGTCATCAATAGTCTACAATGTTTTCAAATACTCTATTTTTCAACACATTACATTCTTTTAATGGAAATTTGTTTGTTATTAACTATTTGTTTCATATGGGTAATCGTTTAGGTAAATTGTTTGTAATTACTAGTAATTTTTATGAGTTTGTTTGTGTGCTAGTAATGAGTTATGAGTTTGCTTGTATGTTTGTAATTTCAAATCCATCATTTATTCATAGTTATTTGTACATCCCTTGTGACCTAGACCCTCTTAAAAACAACTTGCTTTGAAATTTATATAATATGAATCATTTAGGAATAAAGTGCTTCCTATGGAAATGCCCCTTTATCTCCATCGGAGGTTCTCATTGATGCAAGAACTTTTCCGTAGGCTGCGGTGACGGTGGGGGAGTATTTTTAGGGAGTCGGGGTGAGGGATAGGGTTGTTGTGGCTCCTGAATCACCTCTGCACAAAACCTGTTCACACGACTATTCTAGGGTGGGGGCTACTGTGGGACAAAATATTGGGTGGGGGGGAAATAATTATTCGCACAAAGGTACATAGTGTGCCCGATACCGAGTTGATTCGGAAAACCTGGTGTTTGGTGAAGACATTGATATGGATCGTGTGGTGGAATTCTATTATATGGAGGTGGTGGGAAGGGCACGAGGGAAACAGTTAGGGGCTGATTTTTTTAGGACTTGGGTGGTTAATACCTAGGGGGATAATATCTCATGGCCTCCAAGTATCAGGCTTCTGGATAAGGGCTAGTTTGCATTCCTTTTATCTACCACAGAAGATGTGTCCTGGGTATTGTCGAAAATTTGGAGCATAGTTGTGACTCTCATTGTTCTTAAACAGGGATGATTTTAAGGATGGAAATTTATATTAAAATGTAGAAACATGGGCTAATATTACTAGTCCTTGATATGCAAAATGTAAAATGTTTGGCGATAGTTTTGTAGAAATATTCAAATTTACAAGGATTTTATATACTTTCTATAAAATTTTGGTGATTTTTAAGGTAAAATAATTTTATTCTATGGAATTTGGGCGAATCATTTTTAGAAAAATAGAAATTGGCGAATCTTTTTTTGGGAAAAACTATGGAAAATTAGCCCATTTGCGAAATTTAGCCCCTAAAATCATCTATGTGAATCTTAAAAGGCGGACTCCAAAATTTGATGCAAAACAGGAGCAGGTGGATGTGGCACCCATTTGGGTACATTTGTCGGGCCTTCCTATGTAGTATTGGAATCATGTTCATTTTGCGGCCATTGGAAACAAATTGGGCATCTATATTGAAGCATATATGCCTTTTAAGGAGACTGGTTTGATGTCAGTGGCCATGATCTTGGTGAGGCTGGATCTTCGACAGGGGTTACTAAATTAATTGACTATTGAGACAACATCTGGATCCTTTATCCATCCTTTGGAATATGAAGGAATTCCCTTTAGGTGTCATAGATTCCATATCTATGGGAACGAAGTTGTAGAATGTAAATTTCCTTTCAAGGGGAAGTTTCGGGGAGCTACAGGTGAAGATCTACATGTTGCGTCGAAGTGGCCAGACTTGGTGACTGAGGTTTTGAGGGATATATCTGTGGATGAAACAAAGGATATTGGTTCGGGATTGGGAAGGGGGTGGAATCCCTATGCTACTAGTGGTAATGGCCTATTATGCAAGGACGTGGATTTGTCACAGGTACAAAAGACAACAAAAAAGGCTTGTTGAAGGTCTCTATTGTTGTCAGGTAAGTTTCCGACTACCAATATTTCAGTTGTCTCTAATTTAAATTATGATATTTTGTTTATGTTGGGAGGTTTGGGGGATGTTTCTATCTAAAATTTGGGGTTCTCCATTGGCCCCCCTTTTTTGTGCACTGCTGCATTTTTTTGTAGGTTTCCTACTATCAGAGAGTATTACCCTCCTCCTCTTATCACTTTGGTAGTTACTTCTGTGGGCTTGAAGGAGTCGAGGTTCAATTGTGATTTAAATGTTTCTTCCCCTTTGATTACTGAAGAGGTTGGGAGTACTTCGAGTTTTTCTTCTGTTGGATTTTCTACTGTTGCGGAGTCTGCTCCCTCCCTTTCTACTTCCCCACTGGACTTGACTGGGACCTTTCCCCACCTTTTCTCCCAGTTTTCATTTGGAACTTCTTCATCTGATGGGAGTAGGGTCCGTTATACTTTATGTAACAGGTCCATTTAACTAATGAAATTTTGTGTGGGAAGAGATGAGGAGCTCATGCGTCATGGTTTGGGAACTTTACCACGTGCTCCAATATTAGCCTGAGGTTGGGGAAGGAAGTCACATCTACTCGACTCAAGATCGGGCCAGAATTGATTTGGAATCGGGTAGAAAATCTTCCATTGAATGGGCTCTTAGATAAAATCAATCCCATGGGATGGTTTCCCTATGAAAATACTATCCTTTAATTGTCAAGGGATGGTGAACCCTGTAAAAAAATTGTCTTTAAAAAGATTAGTAGAAGTTTTTTCTTCAGAGGTTATTTTTTCTACAAGAAACTCTGGGGTTTAGTGAAATGGTGGTAGAGACATTAGAATATTTTCTTCCTGGAAGGTCCATTGAAGTGGTGGATGCAAAGGGATTCTCTAGGGGATTGGATAGAGGGTGGTTACATAATAAGTGAAACTATGAATGGGTTTGGGGTTTTCAATCGGGGATTAGTCTCAATGTTTTCTCAGCTAAATTGGGATGTTCTTTGACTCTGGTAAATATTTGTGGTCCCTACTTTGATAGACAATGTTATTGGGAATCCATGGACAAATTATCTTGGTTTTCTGCTAAGGAGGTTATTATTGGTGGTGATTTTAACTTCTCCTTGGGAGTGGCGGAGGTCTGGGGTCCTCGAACAAACCTAGATCCCTTGGCCAATTACTTTATTCATTTTTTGGATCAACATGGGTTACTGAATAATGAACCAATAAAACTTAAGCCAACTTGGAGGAATAGGAGGAGTGGAGATGATCGAGTTGCTAAATTACTGGATCATTTCTTATTAACAGAGGATCTTGTAGAATCCATGGATCCTATTCGAAAATGGGTTGCCAGTAGCGGTGAATCGAACCACAATATGGTTATTTTGGAGTTGTGTGGTAGAGTCTGACATGCTCCCAGTCATTTTAATTTTTTTGAGGGGTGGTTAAAGGATCCAAAATATCAAGCATTAGTACGTAGGATGTGGATCCCCATTAGGCCAAATACTCATACTCATGCAGTTGTACATTTTTTGGAAAAATTGAAAAATATCAAGCAGGAAACCATCTCTTGGGAACATGAGAAAAAAGTAAAAGAGGATCAGGAGTTAAAACTCATTGAAAATACTTTGTTGGATTAGAGGGATGATAATGGTCGGGGGTTCTATACCAGTGGGGGAAAATATGAGATGGTGAGATTAGAATTTAGGTGGAGGGCTCTACTGGTAGAAAAGGAAGCCTTGTGGAAACTAAAAATTTATGCTATTTGGCTTACCTGTGGGGATGAGAATACAAAATTCTTTCATTCTTATGCCAAAGGTAGGAAATTGACAAATACTATTTCAGGACTACATCAGGGTGATGGTTGAATTGTCAATTCTTTTGAAGGCTTGTCTTCACTGGGCATTGCACAGTTTAGAGACCTTTTCAAGGCATGGGAGGAGACCTCCATAGCTGAAATTTTTAAAGTCGCTAGGTTATTCCCTCGTTTTTTTGAGGAGGAAGAGATTTTTTCCTTGATGGAGGAGGTCTTGGAAAAGGAATCATTGCAAGTCTTACATTCCTTTCAAAAGGATAAAAGTCTAGGTCCTGATCACTCGCTGATTGAATTTATATGGGTTTTTATGACTTTTTGGGTAGTGATATTTTAAAAGTGGTTGAAGAATCAAGGGAAAATGGCCATATTCATGAACCATTAAACTCTATTGTCATATATTTAATTCCCACTACTGATAATCCATCTTCCTTTGATGATTTCCAACCTATTTCCTTATGCGGTTGTCTTTATAATATCATCTCTAAAGTTATCAGCACAAGACTAAAATATATTCTTTCTAGAAATATTTCAAGTGAACAATTTGGTTTTCTAGCAGGTAGACAGATACATGAGGCTATTGGGGTTGCACATGAAGGCTTACAAATTATGAAAAAAAATAAAACTCAAAGGGTTGGTTATCAAAATTGATCTATCAAAATCTTATGATAGAGTAAAATGGCTTTATATTCGAATGGTGCTGATTCACCTTGGGTTTGGGGTGGCCTTCACAAATTGGGTTATGGGATGCCTTACAACAATTTCTTTCTCTATTCTGATTAATGATTTAGCCTCCTTGTTCTTCAAAGAGGACATGGGAATTAGATAGGGGTGCCCCTTGTCTCCACTCCTATTTCTTCTGGTTAGCTGAAAGTCTTAGTCATTTTTTAAACGAGGCAAAGTCTACAAGTGCCTTTAGAGGAATAAAAATCTCTTTGAGTTTACATATCTCACATTTACTTTTTGTTGATGATATCTTAATCTTCTATGATGGATCTAGAAGGGACATTGAAAAAATTTGTGATGGCTTAACAATTTTTAAACAGGAGATTGGTATGTTAATCAATGAACATAAATCTAGTATTACCATTACATATTTGGATGGGGGGGAGTCACAATTCATCACTTCTAGGCTTCCCTTTCAAGTTTTTGAACTGGATGTGGGATTGAAATATATTGGTTTTTAGTTAAAACCAAATGACTATCGGAAGACAGACTGGTTGTGGCTCATTGCAAAATTAGAAAAAAGATTAAAGGTTTGGAGCCATCGATGGTTGTCCTAGGCTAGAAGATCAGTTCTAATAAAGTCGGTGTTGGAGGCTATCCTGGTATACTAGATGCTTTTATCTTGGATTCCAAAAGGTATTTTGGAAAAGGTCAGGAGGATATTATTTTTCTTATATGTGGCAGGGAAACAAGGATAAAAAGGTTTTGCATTGGGTTAGGTGGGAGCGAATTGTAGTTCTAAAGGCATTAGGGGGATGGGTATTGAAGAACATATTTTTATTTTGAAAATCACTTGCAGCGAAATTCTCTTGGCGTTTGATAAAAAATACTAGCCTTTGGACTAGAGTAGTATATCAACAATACATTGCACCTCTCACTACTCTAATTTGGATACGGGATGCAAAAAAAAATTTGTCGAGCATTTCTATTATCTGGAAAGATGTGATTAAGGATTTTGATCTAATTAAACATAGCCTAGTCTGGAGGGTTGGTTTTGGTACATTGGTTCATCTTGGTATGGATTCGTGGGTTGGTAGCAAGCTGGGTCATCTATTACATGTAGGGACTTGAATTAGAATGGAACACGGTTGTTTCTACAATCTAACTCAGGTCGGGGACCCAACAAAATCTACAATTTGGCATCAAGGTTGGTTGTCGGGGCGAAGGTTAGGACTCCTTGAGAAGAACCTCATCCACTCGGACAAATATTTACAGGCTCTAAGGGATTCCTCTATTCATTTGGCTAATAGAGAAGATGAATTACTTTGGGATGGTGATCGGGATGGTGAATATATCCCTCGTGTGGGATACATTAAATTAAGTGTGGACTTTTAATAGAGAAAAACACTTTGGTGGTGGAAGAAGATTTGGAAACAACATTTTCCGGTGAAAGGGAAGCTTCTGGTGTGGTCAATTCTGGTAAATAAATTACCTACTTGGGATAATTTAAAAAAACGACACTTATATGGCTCGGGACAATGCGCTCTCTGCAAATCACAATTAGAAACTATGGAACAATTTTTATTGCAATGTTCCTATGTCAGGGATGTTTGGAAATTTTCCAGGAAATTGAAACCCACTCTCAGGTGCTCGTAGGGAAACACTTTTGAATCGATTTTGCAGTACTGGTTGTGTGAGCGGGGGAATGGTGTGAACATGGCTTTCCCATTAATACTGGCCTGGGGATATGGATTTCTCGGAAAAACGATATCTTCCATGATGAGTTCTTATCGAAAGACATAGTCATTATCAACAATATTGGGATCATGGATTCCTTATATAGCCTGTGTGGGGGGGATTTAGCAATGCCACGATATATCAAGGAAGAGATCTATGACAACAACAAACCGTGGGGATATTTTGATGAAGAAAAATAAGCATATCATATTTTGTGTGGCGGTAGTGTATTCCTCTACATCTCAATTACACATTACTACAAACTCAAATCGGGCTTGGGAGCATGCACAAATAACTACTCAGAATTAATGGCTTTAAAACTATTATTATAATTTGCAGTGGAGCGGGGCTGCCAAACATTACAATTTTTTGGTGATTCCTTAATAATCATCAACTAGGCAAACAATGTCCATAGATGCCATGTTTCCCGACTTGGTTTGATATTAGAGGATGTATTTCGTATTAAATTTTTATTTGAATTCATTTCATTTTCCCATATTTATAGGGAGCGAAACCAGTTGGCAGACGGGCTTTCCAAAGAAGCCACACAACTAGCATATGGACAATGGTATATTGAATAACACTCATCAATGATAATTTGTGGCTTCTATCATAGACCTTTTCATGAGATTCAATATATTTGATCACCTTGGCATCTTATTTTGTGAAGGAAAAACTGTTTTTGTAAATATTGGTTTGTATGTAATGTTTTATGATACAATATTGACTGAATATGGGAAATTTGTAAAGGATATACTAGATGTAATGATGTCTAGTGCATGCATCATTAGTCTAGAACTACAATTTGTTGGATAATATATACAAGGTTGTTACTAATGGCTTGTATATCTCTTTGTATGTAATTTTGTTATAATATAATGAAATTATGATTTTTTCTGAGGAAAAAAAAAAGTGCTTCCTATGCCACAAAATATTTGCTACCATTGGCTTGCACCATTGAAATAACCCGAGAAAACACATTGACCTATGATGGAAACCAAATTTTATGAGGGGATTTGTGTGATTATACTAAGAGACAACATAACCCCAACCAACTTCTCTTCCCCCATTGAAGGTCTTAGATGATACTTCTAGGTTTAGGTATACTTTTAATAAGGGATTGCATCAAGCAATTAGGATTTCAATGCTTGTTTTAGAAAAATTTAGGATTACTCTATTATATGTCTATTGGTTTATCATGGGTGATGATGATACCATTTTCTTCCTAGAAAATATGTTACAAGTGTTGTCCAAGTATGGCCATAGCTCAAAATTGAGTTTTCCCAATCATTCAAAGGATTTGGGTATGGGAAAGTAAACTAATTGCAGTCTTTTAGATTGTAAGAAGTGACCAATATTATTGTGTTAAAGCATTTTCTATTTAAAAAAAAAATATGATACATACAACTTGCAATCAATCTTGAAATTGGTTTCTATATAATAGATTTTTCACTTCTTGGTAGTATGTGCATAGATTTGTTGGTTATATTGATTGTAGAGTGATGTTGATTAAGTGGAAGTCCCAAACCCTCATGCATGATAGAATATGATGGAAATGTTGCAACCATGCTTATTATATTACAATAAAGAAACATAATGAATATTCCAATTTAGGTCTAGCCTTTAAACTCATGAACATTGTCGCTTACTCTACTATAGAATGCATTGTCATGTTCATCCTTTAGTAGAGAGAAATGTATATTTGGTTGGAACTATTCCTGCTATCATTGACGGGACCATTGTCTAGAACATAAATAATATACTTTTGAACAAAAATATATACCTTCGATAATGAATATTGACAAAGGGTTATGCAACATTATATAAGCCTAATATAGAATGTTATACCTTTGAAATATGGATTCAAACATGGAAACTAGGCGATACTTGGGCATACATTTCACACAATTTACTTTGTTTCAAAATGACTCAAGTTGTTTCCATTTCTCTCATGCATACTTGTTGTTTTATATATTGATGGAAAAGTGTTTTTGGACTGGTCAAAGTCTAAACAATAATTGGAGTTTGAATATGTTCACCTCCTTTCTAATAATTTTAAGCCATGACAAACTGTCTCCAAACATAACTAGTGTTTTTGTGATTATTGTTATTCAAAAAGCTATTTTTTCTGTTAAGATTCTACTTTGACTTGTTTGTTCCAAAATATAAGTAAATGTTACAGAGTCCCTTAAACAAAGGATTTGGAGTTTGAATATGTTTACCTCCTTTCTAAAAATTTGCATCCATGACAAGTTGTCTCCAAACATAACTACCATTTTTGTGATTATTCTTATTTACAAAAATGGTTTTTCTGTTAATATTGTAGTTTGACTTGTGTGTTCCAAAATACAAGTGAATTTATTCTTATTCACAAAGATGTTTTTTCTATTAAGATTCGAGTTTGAATTGTTTGCTCCAAAATACAAGTGAATGTTACAGATTCCCTTAAACAAAATATTATTATATTTTGTTTGTGATTTCCATTTAGTTCAAGATTCACTATTTTTTTTGTGTAATATTAGTTTGTATTTCAATGTGAGGAGTATTGAATGTTCATTCCTTGGGATGTATGTGTGTTAAATACAATAAGAGAGATAAATTTGTGTTTTAGTGGGTAGTTCAAACCAATTTTAAATAATTATCAATTTCATGGATGTCATATTGTGCTTAAAATGCTTAGGGCATTGCGGTCTCATGGCTCTTGTTTGTATTGTATTCTCTAATCCATATTTATCATGTATTGCATTGCATTCTCTTGTTTGTATTGTATTCCCTAATCCATATTGATTGCTTGCAACTTTTGTAGGAAGGTTTTAGGTAGGTTTGGATCCAGGAGGAGGACATCACATTTTTGTAGGGAGACATTATTGATAGGTTTGGATCCAGAAGGAGGACATCACATACGAGAATTTTCATATTTGTGGTGAGTTTTTGTTATATTGAATTGTGAAGTTTCATTTTGTAACTTTGTTGATATTTGAAATTATGAAAAGTAACCTATAAATTGTTGTTTTGATTCTAGTCTATATAAATGCATACCAATCCTCGACATTGGCGACCTTGAGGTTTCTCAAGAACAAGGAGGAGAAAGATCACTTTTGGATCTATGACTCTAGTAGTGCTAAGGGTGGTGAGCAATAATTAATGCCTCCATTTCTCATGTCCACCATGTGGAATTTATAGTACTTTGGGCCTTGGTTTCCATTTTGTAATTTAGGCATGAGTTATAATTATGTACTTTTAGACATGATAACACATTTTTAATTAAATGTACATTTGAAAATTTAAGGTGTGTTATGATGTGTTATATATTAACAAGTTATTATGTTTCTTCATCTGTGCATTTGATCATTCAAGATACATATGTCATTCATCAGTTTTGTTGAGTCATAATGTTGGTTCAGATTTGTATTCCTGGATAACATTTGGTAGAACATGCTTAAAAATAAAATTTTATGTTAATTTCTCTAGTTTTAGGAATGTGCACAAAAAATCCACTCATTCTTCCAAGGTTGTCTACCACTTGAGCACATGCTAGGTCAATATGCATTTCAAAGGCCAAATGTTTAGTTTTTAAAACTAGACTTGTTATCCTATATAGAGAAACATTTACTAAATATATTGGGTTTATTGGCTAAGTATGATCTAGTCATTTCTAAATGGAAAAGGATTTTGAGAGATGTTATCACCTATTATGTTCTACAAAGTTTCATCTCTCATCTCTTATTTTATCCATTTAATTTTTTTTTGTATAACTTATAAATCCTCATCATTAGGTTGTTGAAGGTTCAAAATCTTTATCATGGGGGTCAAAATAATGTTATATTGAGAGGAATGAGAGAAACTTAGTTTTGTAAAAGGGGATAGGAAGAATTATGCACATGTTTGTAGGAATGTCTTATTACATCATTTGAATTTTTAAAAATTTCCATCAGAAGCCATACGCCATGTCATAACTTATGTCTCATGATTACCAAGGTTAGATAATGACTTTCAAGTCATTTCCATCCAAAATATGCCAAAGGACAGTTTATGCAGGGAGCTACAGAAACTTCCACTTGTCCCTATTTTTCATCATCATGAGTATTGTTGGAGGAGTTTGAAGACATGGATCGTCCTACCTGGCAGAATGAAAGACTCAAGGTGGTTATCATGTACCCAATCAATATCACAACGTGCAAAGGTGGCGGTATTTTCACTTGTTCGTATATGTTACCCAGGACGTCACGCGAATGGGGTTTCTTAAAACAGTTCTTTTAACCTGGAGTTTTATTTGTTTCTCTAAGTGTTATAACCCTAAATTTCTCTACACATGCATACATGGCCTTGGCCCTCTTACTTGCATTTTTTGCCAAGGAACTGATGAGTTTCTCTTCTTAAAAAAACAATTTTTAGAATGTACGCACTCTCCACCATTATTTTCTGCATACATACGCTTGTTGTACCACTACAACTCATGTACATACGCATGTTGCACCATTATGGCCCATGTATACTTGCAAAAGTTGCAAAAAATAAAAATTTGCAAGGAATTTGTTGAAATTGATGGGCTATTGGAGGTTTCCCAACTAATCCACCTGCTATAGCCTGTCACCCAACCAAATAACCATCCTTTTGGCATATAAAAGGAGGTTTTGGGGTATCATTTCATACCTAAGCACAAGAACAATGAAAATTTGTCTAATTTCACTTCCCCTCCTTGCCCAAGATATTGCTACCTTTTGTGATAATTTCCTCAGAATTCCCTCATTAGCCCCTTCTTCCTCCATTTAACGAAGTCATTTCCCAAGAAGAGATCACAAGGTTGAGAGGAGAAGTTCATATAAGGTGCACTTGGATCTTGGTGAAGAGGAGCCCGGACCAAGTTCACGGAATGGTGGCCGAATTAGATTGTAAAGGTATAATGTATGTGTTATTAATAAAAGAATTACATTTTTCTGTCCCAAATGATGGTGTCTTGAATACTTTTATTGATTTGTGCTTGGCATTCTAACATATAACCCTAACTTATATATGGAATAGCATGCTTGTAGTTTTTTGTTTGTCAATCTTTGGATGCAGGTCATCCCTAGGAGTAGGCATGCAATCAGTGGAACTTCCAAGCGTGAGGAGGTCATCACTAGACGTGGGAGTAGAGGTATAGTTACCCGATCTCATTTTTCTTGCTTTCCTCATATGAGTTTTGGTATGTTTGGGGTAGTATAGAGAATTAATTGAATTTTAGACGGTTAATCGATATGCCTACATTCTAAACCCTAGTGTAGATAAAGGGGGGGTTTTCCCACTAGAATAATTGGTGACCATACTGGTGAAGCCTATGGGAGTTTTTAGGGGATTTTGGGTTGTTTGATTGGTTTGTTTTCCTTTCAAGTTTCTATCGATTTTTTTTGAGTTTGTTAAGGGATCCTAGTCACCTTTAAGTTCTATACCATTTGTCCCTGCCTTGTGAGTCTATATGTTCTTTTCTTTTTTTGGAAAGATACAAAGGTGTACGCACACTGTATTGAGTTAGCCCGCATACATACGTGCTCTTCTCAATAAACAGTCCACGTAAATATGTAGAATGCTAATGCAACAACCCACGTCTCTGTTTCAAGAAAATTTTGAAAAAGAGGGAGTTGGCATCTTTCATGATTGAAGTTTACACTTCTCATGGTTTTCTTGGATCAGTCGAGAGTCTTTTTGCTACAGCCATAGCCTGAGTTAGTGATCAGTTTACTTGTCTTTTTTATTTTCTTGTGTTTACTTTTGAAAGGGTTTTAAACAAGTTTTTGAATTATATATCTGCCTTCTTGGTTTATTGAGTGATTCCCTGTGATCCGTAGTGGGATAAGAATCTGTTTTAGTCTTTTTTTTAGTGTTATTTTTACCCCTTTCACTTTCTTTGAAAAAAGAGAAAAAAAATGATTTATTTTAGTTTTTCTGTTTAAAGCAATTTAAAAAAAAAACCAAGAAAAAACAAAAAACTTTTTAGTTTGGTAAAGTAGTTAGAGTTGGTTACTTTCTAAAAAGGAAAAAGAGTTTGTTTTTTAAGTTCTTTATTGATTTCTTGAAACATAAGTAGCTTGTAGTCAAGTGAAATTTTTTTTTAGGTCTTCTTTTCAAATATCTTGAAAAAGTTAGTTAAAGAAAATTTGGTTACAAAGAGTTAGTTGTAAAACTTTGCTTTTGATAAGAAGTAATTTTGATTTCAAGTTTTGTTTTTCTCCTCTTTTTCATCTCTTATAAAATCACTAGTTTCACCACCATATCCCTTGAGTAAATCATGCCATCAAAAATAACACTAAATCTAAAAGTAATTAGACATTTTATGTTTGTATTGTCAACCAACTATTTTAGGGTTAGGGCCTTGAAATAGGTTGGAGAGGAAACTCTTCAAGGCCATTAAAAAAACATTAGAGTCAGTGTTAGGGAGTGTTAAAGTCCAGTGTCATAAAATTTATTTGGGACCCCCCTCTAACATAGGGGATAAACACAAGGTCGCGTGAAGAAAGGCAGCGGAGTTAACCCCTCCAAAGCTAGACTAATCAAAGTGAGGAACGCATATTGAGGATTTGTCTTGGGAGTACTACCGACTTCGTTTTCCTACGGAGCTTTGTGGACCTTGAATCTTTTCGTGATCCTCTATTTTCTTCTGGACCACTTGATTTCGATACCATCGATAGGTTTCAGAATTGTTATCCTGCTCATTGCGATCTGCTCGACTGTCGACTGTACCTGCATGGTGACTGACTGCAAGTTGGAAACTTAGTTTCCCATATTCTAGGGACTTACACAGGTGAATGTGGAGGTATACCACGGTACCTAGGGTAGACATTAGGTCACACTTCACAGAGTATACCCAGAGGGTGCTTCCATGTTTGAGTTGCACTTGCACCGGTTAGTTTCTCTAGCGTTGGTTGGCATAACTCTTCTTCCTACTAGATAGTTGTTTTCTTGATTTATCTTATCATAGGAATTTTTCTAGTGTGTGCTTGGTTTCAAACACTAGTTAAGACTTACCTCCTCCACCATTAATGTAAAGACTTGACCAACAAGGGTCATTCGAAGCGACTGGGCCACAGGAAACTATGCTCGAGCCTGCTCCGCGAGGAAATTATTCGACTTTAGAGGAACCTCCTCTTTCTGACCTTGGGGTGGAATCTCTCGAGCCATCCAACCCTCTGATTACTGACTTGTCGGTGCTGATATTAGTACAAGTTGTCCCTCCTAAGGTGAAACCTTCTGAGTGCCAGTTTGTCTTACAAGAAGCCATGGAAGCAAATTCTTTTACTTATCTGGGAGTCCTCATACTCCCTTTTCGGCTACTACCACAGGGGGTATTGTGTCTCCTAACCCACCTTCGTTAGTATGAACCACAATGGTCTCGACTCCCTTTGCCTCGGTAAATGATCTGATACTGTTATCGGTGATGACCACTGCTTTGTTTACATAGAGTGGGGTGGGCCCTCCATTCTCATATGGGATGCCCGACTTCGATTCGAACTTAGTCCTTACCTTCTCCACTTTATAGACCATGGGTCTGGGGGCATGGAGTTCAAATGCTCCTGTGCAAGGTTCTATCGGGGGAACTTCAATCCCCTTTACTATTATCCCTTATAGTGGGGGTTATATACCTCCTCTATCCCACTTGCTCGGTGGTGATTTATAGCAACCCATCGGGCCGATTGCTAATTACAACTTGTTTAGAGAAGGTAGATTAGGACCTTCATCTTACACTATGACGGTGGGATCTATGTCATTCTCTTTGTTCGACGCATTTTGGAACAATGATTTTTCCTCAGTTGTCGTCTCAACTGGGGGAAATCCTGGTTTTGGGAAACAAAACCCCATGTAGGGTACTATTCCTACACATAGAGAGAGAACATGAGTTTTCTCCTATCAGGGGCTTTGGAATCCTTGATAGGGATCTGTTCGCTCGCAAGGGATGCCAGTCGAGGGAAACCCCTTTCATGCTCAATGGAACCCTAGGTAGGGTTCAATGCCTATGCTCATCGAACGGGTGGGGCAAACCCCTTCCAAAATCCTTGGAACACAATGTAGAGAGCAATCCCCACCAATCCATGTCGTCCAATTACAGGAGTCAACCAATGATATCCTAGAAAACGTAGTTTTTGTGCACTGGTCAAGGCCACGGTTTCTACCAGATCCCTAGACAACAATCCAACTTTTCCCTGCAACCATGTGTCAGTCAAACTCCAGGACCCCTTTTTCCTGTACATAGTACTCAACCCAAACTACCATTTCTGGAAACATTGCATTTTGCAGACTTGTCTAGGTTGCTCAATGACCCAATTTGTCATGATCCGCGCTGGCCCCCTATGCCGACTAAGTTTTCCTCAGATATTCCAAAATTCAAAGGCAATCCTAGTGAAGACACAGGTGATCACGTGACAATGTTTCACTTATGGTGCTCATCAAACTCACTGCGAGACGACTCTGTCTAGTTGCGCCTTTTTCAACACACTCTTATCGAGTGTGTCGCGAAATGGTACATTGAGCTCGACCGCTCGAGGTATTATTACTTTAACGACTTGGTGATGGTCTTCTTGAACCATTTCCAGTTACCTATGAGATATGATGATGGCACTGAATTGCTAGCCAACTTTGAGAAGACTAAGGCCGACCATATCTCTGATCACATCCAAGAATGGTGATGTCAAAAGAGATTGATTTGGGTACAAGTGACTCTAAATTTCTTTCTGGAATGGTTCCTAAAGTCTTTGGTAGCCGTTGTATCGAAGGACGTAGCAACTTCTAGAGTATTTTCAGAGGAGGAGGCAATAATGAGAGCACAACATCTTGAACTGATTTACTCTCAGCCCGACATTCTCTATGATATTTTTCTAGATGTGCCACAGTCCATCCTCGACAATTCCAAAAACAAATTTGGACCCCATGCCAATGGTATTGTGGGTTCAACATAAGGAAATTATACTGATCTTTTTTTAAATAAATTGCAACAATTTTCGATACAACAGACTACGTCCAGCCAGACCTTCGATTTAGTTATTCCCCCTACCCAAACGTTAGACATACACAGTGTGTAGTTGACGAACTCGAAGGCCAACCACCATCCTGAAGGAAAGAAGAAACAACAGAACGAGAAGGGTAAAGGGGAAAAAATGGATAATAACAATGCCGGCGGGGGGGAAACAGAGAAGAGAAATTCGAAGTATCTTTGTAACATTTGCACGAAGGACCACCCAACTCACCTATGCCCTTGACTTGTAGAAGCCCAGAAGCTATTAGTGCAACAACAGCCTGGTGTGCTGACAAACCCATTTCCACATGGGAAAAACATTGCTCGTGCGGAAGGGGGAATTCAGGGACCCCCTGTGCCTACTGGTAATAACTCGACCATGAATGTTTACATGTTGAAAGTTGATGCTCATATAGTGACCAGGGCCTGAGATTACGAAATGTTGAAACCTATCGAAAAGGGAAAATAAGCCAAAAACCCACCAGTTTCTCTAAATATTGAGAAGAATATGGGAGAAACAATGACACGCCTCCCTAAAGGTGCGTTTATGAAATATTCTCATAATATGAATGAAAGGGCTGCCCAAAAATACTCTATTGTGGAGGATTTGGCACAAACCCCTTGTGTGATGTCTGCTTTGGAATTCCTCTAGAGCGGCCCTTCGCAAATAAAATATTTGTTATCCACCTTGGGATATGCAGAGACTTGTAACCTGGGAGTGATCATTCTCTATCCAAATGACTTGAACCTTTTTTTCCTTACCACGTTGTGTTTCAGATAGTAGTGGCTTACACCACAAAATCTTTTATCCATAATATTTTTTGTATGGTGGTTGACGAGGGTGCCTCAAATTGCATGATGTCGTCGGTGTGATGTCACCTACATTGCTTACGGAATTTGACGATCGTTCATTCAGACCACATGGAATCTGTTATCACTCCAAGAAACCCTTTGTGGTTGCAGACCAAAGGTGCTTGGTAACTTAAGAAATAAATGTTTTTGTATTTTGTAAATGTGGATCAATGGGACAACTCAATTCATCTTATAGCATTCAAACATGAAAATGATAAACAAATAGACAGTGCTCTCAAAGATTGATTAATCAGCAGATAATCTTTAAAATGGGTGAAGAACAGATTGTAACTAAACCAGTACAATGTAGGGTCTAAGAGACAATCAAGAAACCTATTATCAGGCTATGAGCTAAAAATTGGGATAACGGCCATTCAAAGCTTGACAACACAGATAATAGTGCAGAAAGAAGGATGGAAAGATGACATCAAAATTGAAAGGAACCTGTGATCTGTATTAACATCAAAAGTCTGAGTACAATAGC
>JZKD02S1490501.1:351196-366867 GCA_000966675.3 Picea glauca | reverse complement strand
CAATGGGACAACTCAATTCAGCTTATAGCATTCAAACATGAAAATGATAAACAAATAGACAGTGCTCTCAAAGATTGATTAATCAACAGATAATATTTAAAATGGGTGAAGAACAAATTGTAACTAAACCAGTACAATGTAGGGTCTAAGAGACAATCAAGAAACCTATTATCAGGCTATGAGATAAACAATGGGATAACAGCCATTCAAAGCTTGACAACACAGATAATAGTGCAGAAAGAAGGATGGAAAGATGACATCAAAATTGAAAGGAACCTATGATCTGTATTAACATCAAAAGTCTGAGTACAATAGCCTATTACTCTATCCAAAATCGAACCCTTGTTTGATATCAAAACAGGCATTTATAGCCTTTACAAATGGTTACACAGATCCTAAAAACATGGATCTGTCATTTAATAAAAACAGTTCTATTCTACTTAAACAACTATGAAATTAAAGTCTTCAATAACAGAACTAAGTGTTCGAACTGTCTTCAGCATACAAAAATCACCCTTTGCTTCCTCCAGCTTCCAGCATCTGTGATGTGGCGAGGCAGCATGACACCTGTGCGTGACTGTTCCATTTCCCAATATTTATGGCTGAATTTTAGGGTATGGTTTTAAACGTGTATCCAAAATTCCTCGAATCCCTGAGGTTGAACTTCCTGCATGCAATTTAATGGTCCCTTGATACGTTGGCATATCTTCAAAACAAGTTGGAAATAAACTGTTGCAATTTTGTCCTCAAAACTCGCTTGCCCAGCTTTCAACAGTGCAACCATTTGAAACTTTCACGGGTTAGCTGTTGAAAGCTATCGTTTTCAACAGCTAACGGGTAACGAAATGGTAGCCTGGTGCTGTTGAAAGTCCCGATAGTGCACAAAAAGAGCTTTCGCCTTCAAAATTTATTTCAAACCAAGATCAATTAACATTTGAATTCTCACCTTGCATATTGACTGCCACCTGAGCAAGAACTTTCAGGTCTGGATGAGACCTTTGTTCCAGCTTTTGTTTCAATCCCCTAATCTGCTTCTTGTGGTGTCGGGCAAGAAATCTTAATCTGCTGTAGTTTCTAATGAGCTTTTCCTTCTTCTTTTTCTCTTTAACGCTCTCCTTGGCCAATCTTTCGAATGCTGCATTCGTCGTGGCAAAGTTGTCAGACAACTTTTTATATCTATCCTTTATCACCCACTCAAAGACTTCCTTTTGGGCAATTACCTCCTTGAGGTGTTTGATTCTCTGAGATTTATTTGATCTAGGGTTCTTTGACGATTCTCCCTGCTCTGTATGTTTTAATGTTTCATATTTTTGAGCACATTCTGATGATTGTTTAGAGCTCTTGATGACAGGGAACTGATCTTTCTCCTCAGATTCTGAATCCGAGTATGGAAAATTTAGGATATTTTCCCCTGTACTTTGTTGTGTAGGGTGTCCCGAATCCTGTTGTATAGACTTCTCCGTAGTCTGCTCGAAATTCAATTTCATTTTCAAACTGTGAGACTTCAATCTAGATGGCCTGTCCTCTGAAGGTCCTGACAAGGCCCTTCTTCTTCTTGAGCTACTCTGAGGAGAGAATTGCTTTCTTGCACCTGCCATTTGTTCATTTGCAGTCTGGTTCTAGGTTTCAAAGCCTTCCTAGAACAGGAAGTGCTCCCAGCTCCTTCCTTGTTGATTTAATTCTTGCAGAAGAATCAATTTAATGAGTCCTAGGTGACATAGAGTATCTTTCATGCTTAAAGGCTGAGCTTTAATTCTCTTGCAGACCTTAGACAAACTGTGATATAAAAAGTAAGGTAAATTGATGGGAGTCTTGCATGTAAAATGATCCATCAGTTTAAAGTGGTACATCATCAATTTTTCGTATCTTCCTTCTAAGGTAATGTATAGTTGAATGCCTTTGAATAAATGTTGCCACTCTTCATCCATATATGAAACGAGCATACCTTTTGTCCACGCTTTGTGTTTGTACCCATCCTTCAAATAAACCCTGTAATCCAGATTCTTAGGAGCAGTGGTCTTAAACCATTTTTGACCAGTTCTGGGTAGTCCTGTAGCAGTGGCAATGACAGCCTCATCCACCTTGATTTCTACAGAACCAACGCGAGCTTTGTTTCCATCAAATGTCTTGGCTAAGGCTTCAAAAGTGGCCTGGTGAGACCCAACTCGTAACCTTTCAGCGAATTCCATGCAACCAGCATTTGAAAAATACCTTTGAACCTCGGGATGTGATTCCAAAATGGATAAATTATCCAATTCTCGTTTGAGTAAAATGCCACTGTGTTTTCTCGCCATCTTGGAGCTCAAACACTTGACAAATTGAAACCCTGTAACCACTTAGTCGAGCTGAGGTTCTGCACTGTTGAAAGCAGTCCAGGCTTCGGCTCTGTTTTGAATTAAATGAAAACCTTGACAGTGTTTTGTAAACGGTTTGCGATGCGAGACCTCTGTTTGATTTGATGGTGTCAGGTCGGCGGTTCCTCCTCTATACCTACATCTCCAAACATGAACTTGCCATTCCGATTGTGATGATCGTTGAGTGTGGTTTCTGGAACGACTTGGAATTCCAGTCACATCTGACATGCACGATTTAGTTTCCATGATTGTCCACTCCTATTAGCACATGCCTTGGATTTTCTCTGACGTGGGGGTGATCACACCATCATTGTTTTTCATACGTGGAAAACAGCACGTGATTCCCACTTCGAGCAGCAACAACCCGTGGAGAATGCTTCGGCCAAACGCTCGCTTGCCACTTTCACCAGCGCGCGACTCTGCGAAGAAACCCCCGTTAGCTGCTGAAAGTAAGCACTTTCAATAGCGCACCATTTTTTAGAAGACCCTCCTTAGCTGTTGAAAGTGTGTGCTTTCCATAGAACGCCACCCAAGAACTGATTTTCAAAACTTTTTAATGTTTGTCACTTTCAACAGCACGTCAACTGATGAAAAGAGCTCTTTAGCTGTTGAAAGTGGGTACTTTCCACAACACACAATGAATCTTTGAAAACACGTTAGCTATGGAAAGTAAAAAATGACAATTTTGAAAAAGAAGACTTTACAATCCAAATTATTTCTAAGTCAAACCAAAATCTAAAATTTTTCTCATCTATAAAAAATCAAGAGTAACTTGAGGACGCTACCAATAGCCATGATATCCACTACAAAATTCAACTGAAAGAACGGTTTCATTTTGGGAGTTAACAGAATCATTCCTTATTTCCCCATGTAGTTAGGAGGAAAGATCGTGTGTGTCGAAGATGAAGTGGTCAATGCACCTCTCGACTACAAACTTTTCTTGGGAAGGAGTTGGAACTATGCAATACATGCAGTGGTTGCTACAGTTTTTCGACTCTTGTTGTTTCCACATGAGGCCCAGATTATAACCATTGACCAGTTGCCCTTATCCCATCCCGACCCTTCATCGGGGGCATCCACAGTCCTGATGATTGATAATCCTCATCCCAACACCTTCAAATTAGGGGTTGGTTTGTGTCCATCGTTGATGGGTACTTTCGATAACCCACCACCTTCTAGCGATATCAATCTTATATCGGTTGTCCCTGACTAGCCTAGGGATGAAATATTTCAAATGTCGTTGTTCTGAATGACTTAATTTCATGATCTATGGACTCTTCCTTCCCCATGACTCCTATGGAAGGGATAGGGCATCTGGTCATGGCCATGCCCTTGTCCTCAGCTGAAGTTGCGTACAACATTTTCCAACAAAATTCGACTGGCCCCGATCCGACTCTTGCACAGGAGTTAGATCCAATTATTGAGACTATTTGGGATCAAGGTTATATTACCACTACATATCCTTTATACTTGGTATTTCCCTCAGACATGGTGATTCTTGAGGCATTGACTGGTCCAGACAGACCCTAGGACGATCTCCATCATATATCTTACTTCCTCCCGGAGTTAAGGAGAATAGAGGCATGCGAATTTGTTTTGACTGTGAATGGAGATAGGTCTTGTCCTATTAATCCTCTATCTACGCACACAGTTTATGCCGAGGGTAACATGGAAAGTATCACTGAAATGATTCCCATAGATATCTCCAAAAACCTTGGCGTCGTGGAAAATGTGTTTGTCGGAGCAGACTGCTCCCCCGAAGAGATTCAAATTTATACAGAGTTATTTAAGGAATTTCGTGATGTTTTTTCCTGGTCTTATGAGGCAATGCAAGGAATAGACCCAAGAATCGTTGAACTTGAAATAATGACTTATCCTGATGCCAATTCAGTTCAACAGAAGATTCGTCTGTTAAATCCTTGAAAAGTGGAAGCAATTAAGACTGAGGTATAAAAATTGCTTAAGGTCGATTTTATTTACCTCATGCATTTGACAGAGTGGGTGTTAAACCCTCTTTTTGTTAACAAGAAACAGGGTACAATTCACGTGTGCATGGACTTCCGTGACTTGAACAAGGCATGTACGAAAGATCATTTTCCCACCTAATTCATTGATCAAATTGTCGATGAATGTAGAGGATGTGAGGTCCTTTCATTAATGGATGGTTTTTCAAGATATAACCAGATTCAGATCAAATCCGAAGACCACATTAAAACAACTTTTATTTGTTCTTGGGGCAAATTCGCATATCATAAGATGCCTTTTTTCCTGAAGAATGTTGGAGACACTTTTCAGCAGGCCATGTCATTTTCTTTCCATGACCTTAGACATATAGTCGAGGCATATCTCGATGATGTAGCATCATGCTCTCGCAAACGATCTGATCATCCCGCACACCTTAGACTAATCTTCGAATGATGTCTCTACTATCAGATTCACTTGAATCCTAATAAGTGCGGTTTCTGCATAATGTTGGGTCGTATATTATGTTTCATTGTTTCGAAAATAGGGATCATGGTCAATCCTCTCAAGGTTGAGGCAATAGTTCAATTTCCTCCCCTGTGCATAATACCCTAGCTCCAGAGCCTACAGGGGAAAGTGAAATTTCTTCGGCGTTTTGTCACAAATTACACTGAGATCACTAAAGGGTTTATGCATCTATTGAAAAAGGGAGTCCCATTATATTGGGACGAAGCCTCTTAGTTCTCTTTTGAAGCATTGAAATGCGCCTTTACGTCTGCCCCTTTGCTCCGGCCTCCCAATTATAACATAGATTTCTTGTTGTACTTGGCTATTGTAGAGTCAACCATCGACATGGTATTGGTTCAAGAGGATGATATACTCGAGGAAAATTTTATTTATTACCTTATTTGAGGCTTGGTTGGGCCGAAACTCAACTATTCACAAGTTGAGAAGCTTGCTTTGGTAGCAGTGCATGTTGTCCAGTGGTTCTATCATTACATTTTGGTTCACAAGACCACCGTCAATGCCACTGTGAACCCTTTTCAATATATGTTGACACGTCAATTCATTGGCAGAAATATCAGTAGATGGATTGTAATCCTCTAGGAATTTGACTTGGATTTTATTTCTGTGAAATCCAAAAATTCGTTGGTCTTTGTCGTACTTATTTTGAAACTTCCAGTTGAGTCTAGTGATGTCACGCTCGAAGAATATCCTATCAAAGGAGATCTTTTTCTAATCTCATCTTCAGACCCCTGGTATGGAAATATACTAGTCTATCTCCTGACTTTGAAGTTCCCTTCTTTTGCTTCTCGTGACAAGCATCGATGAATTCTCCATTAGGCACAAAAATATCTCATAATCGATGACACTTTGTATCATCAAGGTGTAGATTGCATTCTTTGACGATGCCTTATACACATGGAAGCAGAGCTCGTTATGAATGAATGCCACACTAGAGCATGTGGTGGTCATTTTTCTGGGTTGGAAATAACCCAAAAGATTTTATGTTCTGCTTACTTATGGCCCACGTTAATCAAGGATTGTGTTGAGGCGGTCAAGAAGTTCCACTCATGTCATATCTTCTCTTGGAAGATGTGGGCACACCCTGCTCCCATGTTTCCTTTCATTGTTGTTGGTCCTTTCACCAAGTGGGGGATTGACTTTACTAAATGTCACCTGGCTTCATCCAGGGAGCATCATTACATCATCATAGCGTTAGACTACTTCACAAAGTGGATCGAGGCTATATGAGTGAGCGCAGTGAGGTTGCACTCCACTCGCCTCAAAACTCTCTCAGCCTCCTCGGCTGGAGGTCCTCCTGCGCCTTCTAGTCCATCGGTTGTTGTTGGTCCTGCCTCTGGTCGAGGAAATCACTGAGTCCTCGCGAAGTCTACCAGGTGCATTGGTCCCACATATGTACATAACATATACATGAAATCTAGTACTCTAATACACATATAAAAATGATATATATAAAAAAAAAAAAAAAATTAAATAACATTAAAAAAGTTTGTTACCTATCTCTCCTCGCTCCTCTTCGGGAGGCATGGGCACATTCGTATCCCTAGAAAATTTGATTCCATCATAGGGTTAGTACTCTATCACTGGAATCTATCATGCCCATTGGTCAAAAAATGTGTCATCAAAGGCCTTTATGGTCCTCCCTCCCCCCTGTCATGGCAACAATTTTTCCCATCTGCATACTGCTGGGAAGGAGGCCACATGGCCCCACACAGTCTCTCTGGGACTCAATATGGGCACTCTCTCTCGAAGAACAAGTAAAGAATAGTGCCAAATCTGAAGTTTTTATTGTTGCATTGTTGACACTTTGCCAGTTGTCTCTTCATGTATGTGAGCATAGTCGTACTCCAGTCAAAGATTAATGCCTCTTAACATTGAATGGCACAATGCATGTGTGCCCGGAAATCCTAGTGAAGGATCGTGGATCTAGTAATCTGCCCAATAAGTAACAATATCACTCTCAGAGACAAACTCGTGATCTTGTGAATTGGAACCTAAGAACCTACCTTCTCAGTGTCGACCTCACAATACATCTAAATGTAATCCTCGGTGTTAGAAGGCCCAGGGGGAAAAGTCCATAGGAAGTAGATATCTTTAGTCGTTGGAGTCAATGAATTTCCCTCTATCATAAAAGCCTCTAGATATGGATGTCATTAGTCAACTAGGGCATTCGGTAGCCTAGGTTGTGCCCTCATATAAGGACACTGGAAGAACTTCCATAAACCACATTGTTTCAATGTAGCAATGGAAACATGATCCTCTTCGACCAATGCATCAATGTCCTCATGTTCCCTCTCCCTCCAATGGACATACATCCTATTCCATGGCAGATAAAAGGGAGTTATCTCTTGCATTTTAAACTTTTTTCCAATATTTTGAGGGTGTAAGTGGTTTGTTTTGATCACAGTCGTGTATGTACGTAGACAGAGAATTTTCTGCCTCAGTACATACATGGGTTGTCCTTGAACAACCCACGTACACGTAGGGCCACTTTTTTTTAGGAGAGCATGCCCACTCAAAAACAAAAAAAAATGCATAAATAAATAATTGAAATGCAAGGGGGTTGCATTTGTACTTACTTGGTCCAAGTGGAAGTTTGTTTCATCCACTGAAGCTCCCAGAATCAACTTCTTTAGCAAAGGGTATTTTTCTCCTTTTTGGTCAATTTTCAAAATGTAATGGTGAAAATGAGCTGTCAACTTCTATTTATAGAATTTTTTGGCCCTTATTGCCACCTTTTTGACCCCCTTTGTTGTTTTTCCTGTCTTAGAAATCATTTGGTTCTGTCTTCGAGTTTCTTATTGGATGTTATGATACAATTTTCCTTTTGGTTTGGTAACCTTTTTGGGATGGGTCACTTTTAGTATCCTTTGCTAAAAGTCATTTTTTCCAACTTCTTGCACATAAGTTAGGATTTCACCTCCACTTTTTGCATCTTGTTGTCTTTTACACTTTTCCATAGGATCGATCCCACCAAAGTGTGATACGGAACCTTCATTGTTTCTCTAGAAGTGTCGTAATTAGGTGGTAGAGCCTACCTTTACATGGATACCCTAGGTAGATCCTTGTTTCATTTTGGCATCCATGCTATCTGTAATGACTATAGGCTCGAGAGTCCTTGTTAGTCCTATCATGATTACGAAATTGAGTCGCATTCGTCTAGTGTACCATCATTCTTGGCCTCACCCTGGAGACTCCCAAATGAGAATGCTTTGTTTTCTTTCAAGATCGCTTTGAAATCCAAAAGCAACATTCGACGAGACTGCATTAATGATTTTCGATCTTGTCTGGGTTAACTGATAAAATTATCCCTTTGGAGTCTTCTTTAAGCCCTTTTCAGACCCTCTAAACATGAAAATATTGTCTAGCGATATTGTTTCCCTTCACGCTCACCAAACTCAAATTTGAAGGCACGTCTATCCAATGGTAGTTTACCCCTTTTTTGTTTTGGACGATCAACTATATGAATAAAGGTATGATCTAGGAACTTCGGTTTGCTAGAAGAGTATTCTCAAGCATAAGTTTAACCATTTTTCGAGCCCGAGGGACTAAATTTTTGAAAAAAGAACATTCTCCTTGGTTTTGGTTTATCACCTTTTTCAGTCCTTGGAGATTTCTTACGAAAAAGGAATCACCATAGAGTCCATAGTTAAGCTCTTTTCAGACTCCCTAAAATTGAAAAGATCGTCGAGTGACATTGTTCCTTCACACGTGTTAAATTGGTCTAGAAGAACATCTACTGGCATGAGTTTAACCCTTTTTTCGGCCTGTAGATTATAGAGGAAAAAGGTACACCTCGGGAGATTCGTCTCGCTGAGATATTTCTCCTCAGTCACTTTTATATGTTTTCGAGCTAAGGAGACTAAAATCAGAAAAAGGTTGTGAGTCCATAGTTAAGCTCTTTTCAGACTCCTTAAAATTGAAAATATTGCAAAGTGATCTTGTATTTTTCACACTCGTTAAAATGGTTTTGAATAGACATATTTTTTGTGCAAGTTTACCCATCTTTTCGAAACGACTAGACTACCTCCAAAAAAGGTACTCCCGAGAGTTTTTTTTTACGTTTTTTTAGACTCTCTACACATGAAAAAACTACCAAGTTGACCTTCTCTGGGAACGTTAAAATTACATTGAGGGGGGTTTCATTGTGTCTTGCTAATTGAATTTTCATCTTTGCGTCTTTGTACTAATTCTGGCTCCATGTTTCTCTCAATTTAGCCTTTGAAGCATGCCTTATATGCAATCCTTCTATCACTTTGCCTCTGCGACCTGACACCTTGACCCATGGAGGAATTTTCTCCGAGTGTCCTTTTCCTGCACATGTCTCCTTGCTCCGAACATTAGTGTGTTCCTTGCGCCTGAAACTACTATTATTTCTTATGACACTCATTCCTCCATTGTAACATAACATTATTTTATTCTTTTGCAAGCTCTTTAAAAATTGAAAAAGTCAAAACAATCAAATATCCCAAAAAGAGGGGATGAGAAGTATGTATTCCTTTTTGGAAGCAGAAATAGTCTCCCTTGGAAAAATCACATCCTTTTGTTTGTTCATCAAGAATTGGGATCTAGTGTGACCTTATGAAGTTGTTCTCGCTACATAGAGTTGTTTCCTCCTCCATTTGGTTACTCTTCCAAACACATGGAGATTTTGCGTTGCCTCCTACATCATGAACTTATATAAATGTCATGATGACTAAGTTTGATCATATTTCGTTCTTTTGTCTAAAGGAAGTTTCACCCAACTGAGTCAACATTTCTGCAGTTTGTCCCTTGACCTCATGAGTCATCCATCCCGAGAGTCCAGTCAAGTTCTGATTCAAAATCAACGAAGTTCTCTGCCTGATCATCGAGATCCTCTTATCTTTTCCTGACGAGCCATAGAAGACCTTAAGGTAGTGATTTATAAACTCCCATTATACTCCTACCTGAGTTATGAATATCTTGAAGTTGTTGCTCGAGCTCTGAAGGCCTCATCTCTATCCATTAGGCATCACTAGCTTTTTGAAGATGGATACTCTACTTGTATATCTTCAACTAATTTTGAGAGGTAGATACAGTGTTATTTCTCGCAACTACAATTTATATAGTTATATGAAATGGATCTGAACTTTATTTGATTGGAATCCATGATTTATTTCATCCCAAGCATGGGTATGCCTGCCTCGGAGAGACAATTGTTATTTTGCAGATGGCACCTCCCAAACTCTGGTCCCGAGCTCACTCGATTTCGTACATTGGTGAAGATATTGTAATGTATTTATACCATCATTTTCTCTTGTTACCTCACAAATTAGGGGGCATCTATTATAACCCTAAATTTCTCTACACATGCATACATGGCCTTGGCCCTCTTACTTGCATTTTTTTCCAAAGCACTATTGAGTTTCTCCTCTTAAAAAACCATTTTTTTGAAGATGTGCGTGCTCTGCACCATTACTCCCTGCGTACATACGCTTTTTGCACCACTACAAATCACATACATACACACGTTGCACCATTACATCCCACGTATACTTGCAAAAGTTGCAAAAAATAAAAATTTGCAAGGAATTAGTTGAAATTGATGGGCTATTGGAGGTTTCCCAACTAATCCACCTGCTACAGCCCGTCACCCAACTGAATAACCATTTTTTTGGCATATAAAAGGAGGTTTTGGGGTCTTATTTCATACCTGAGAATAAGAACAGTAAAAATCTTCCTGATTTCACTTCCCCTCCTTGCCCAAGATATTGTTGCCTTTTTGTGAGAATTGCCTCAGCATTCCCTCATTAGCCCCTTCTTCCTCCATTTAACCCATTCACTTCACAAGAAGAGATCAAGGTTGAGAGGAGAATTTCATACAAGGTGCACTTGGATCTTGGTGAAGAGGAGCCTGGACCAGGTTCATGGAACGGTGGTCGACTTAGATTGTAAAGGTATAATCTATGAGTTATTAATAAAAGAATCACATTTTCTTGTCCCAAATGATGGTGTATTGAATACTTTTATTGATTTATGATTGACATTCTAACATCTAACACTAACTTATATATGGAATAACATTCTTGTAGTTCTTTTGTTTTTCAATCTTTGGATGCAGGTCAACCATGGGAGGAGGTGTACAGTCAGTGGAACTTCCAAGTGCGAGGAGGTCATCACCAAATGTGGGATTAGAGGTATAGTTACCTGATCTCCTTTTTCTTGATTTATTCATATGAGTTTTGGTATGTTTGGGGTAGTATAGCGAATTAATTGACTTTTAGACGGTTAATCGATATTCCTACATTTTTAACCCTAGTGTAGATAAATGGGGTTTTCCCCACTAACACTAAGTTTCGAATTGTAGTTGGTCAATTTAAATTTCCTCCTTATAGCCAGCAAATCCCGTAGTTATCTCCACATAGAAGGAATATCCCACTCCTACATCAAGGAATCTAGTCTTCTAGTCATGATAGTAGAATGGGTAAAAGTGGACACGTGAATATGAACGACACTAAAGGACCTGAGATCATGGAGGCATACAAAAACAATAGACATATCTTCGAATAGGATGGTTGGTGTATGTTTTACACCAAATTAGATGGTTATCACTATGGTGTAGCTCATGCATTTGCTGAAGGATTTTATGGATAGAGGGTTCATCTTGCTAATTTGATTATGTAGGTTACATAGGATTCAATAGCATCAGCCTATAATCTCCCTGTTGATGGTGAAAAATGGTTCAAGAACAAATTAATCACAGGTGGGGATGTCAATCAATTTCTGAAACCAGAGCACAAAGATCCCAATTGGGTCAAGGGTATTCCTAGGGACTGGATAGTTGATGAATGGATGGAGGCCTTGCTTATGCTCTAAGTCTATATCACATGTGAAGGAAATTATTTTACTTTGTTCATGTTTCATCTACGATTCCTCCTTCATTTGTCAGGAATTAAAAGGATGAGCCTGCCATATTATTTCTTGAGGGACCTAAATAAAATGGCCATGAAGATTCAATAAAATCCCAAGACTACCCCACATGGTATCTATCATCAAGGTTTAATCAAGGTACTCATTAAAGTAGAGCTGGAGAAACGATAGAGGACATGGGATCAATTCTTGATCCAGTCATGGTTTAAAATAGAAGTTCATCCTTCCCAAAAGTTGACTAATAAAGTTGTTGAACCAATGCAAGGAGCATCATCAAGCACAAGTCCACCTATTGTTTCAAGGAAGAATAAAAGGAAGACCAATTTGAATATTTCAGATGAATGAGTTGAGAATACTCCAACTAGTTTGTAGACATGTGAAGGACCTTCTCATGTGTTGGGTGGAGGTAGGCATCCTTTACCTCATGCACATAAGGTTTATATCACAAAACATAAAAGGTTAGTAGAACCTATGATCTTGAATGAAATTAAAGAACCTGAAATGATAAAGGTACATGCAAACCTTATACAATCTAAAGAACCCATTCCTAAGATTGTTCCTCCTAGTTAGAGTTCTTCTGAAGATGATGTTGATAGATATAAAATTATGGTAAGGAAAAGGAGTACTAGGCCACAAAAAAAAATTAGATTGAAATCCAAATCCATGTACAACCCTACAATCAAAGATAAGGTTATGTTAATTGATGAAGAACCTACAAACCCTAATGCAGAGCCATCAACAAGAAAGAAGGTTTATAAAATCGAAACTGAGAAGAAGAAACCGAAGAAAGAGGATCTAACAACAAACAAAAAGGCTCCTACGGGAAGAGACATACTTTCTGCAAGAGAATAGAGTAAACAGAGTAAGAAGGACCCAAAACCTTTGACCAGATCTGAATATGGTAAGCCAAAGAGAATGAAAACTCATTCAAAAACGATGCACACAAGAGGTAACAATTTGGATATGTTAGTTGAGGAAACTAAATCTTTCTTCCAGGGAGAAGTTTCAATTTGAGAACTTAAGTGTTTATTCAAAGCCTAATTTTTTACTAATGATGATGGATGATTGATAAAGCCTTTTTTGTTTTCATGAACTCGAGGTATTATCTCCCTTTGATTAATGATTGAATGTAACCTGGGAAAGAAAATACATGTAGGATATTAAGATTTGGTTTTAAAAGAGCGCTACAGGAAGTTCCCGCAATGCTCTTCACAGGAAAAACAAGGGCCCTACAGGAACACCTGTAGCAACTGATTTTGCATAAGTGGGCATGTAATTGAATTTTTTTTATGGGAATAGAAGATGATGAGGTTAATATTTTGTGGAATCTGAAGAGAGAATATAATATCCCCTTTTAAGTTGATTTACAGCTTCTTTGGGTGGATGACAATACATATCAATAATCTATTTCGAGTTTTCAAGTGATTGGAACAAATGTATGAAAAAAGATCAGGTGGATTTCCAAAGATGAAGTGAAAGATGTAATGTACCATCTAGGTGTAATTAAGTCAACAAAAATTGTATCTCTATGCAAAATTGTTGCCTAGGTTATATGATCTAACTATTTTCTATTTCTATGTATCAATAGATATCGGAAAATTCACCCTTAGGGCCTATAGGAGTTAGTCTAAGATATCCCTAGATATCAAACCGATCATAAATGTATGAAGTTGATGTAAAACTCTATATATTTGATGAAGTAGCGGAAGAAAGTATTGAATCCCTGTTTTTGGCTTGATATTGTATATCTAAAGATTGTTTTGATCTATCTTTCCTATGTAAATACTTCAGTTGGTAATGAATTTAATGATTAGTTTGTTTTCTGTCTATGTTTATGTTGTTGGGAAATTATACCCTACGGACTAACAAGCTAGGGCTTAAACTGCATGCAGATCATGACCCCCAAGAAATTACTTTTAACCTTCTACCCCAAACCTAAAACCCTTTTTCACATGCAAACATGGAAAGAACCTACTAACCTTTTTATCGATGTTTGGTGTAGATCCTACGTTGCGCTTTATCCCCTTGCTTCTGCTGCTCCTTCCGAAGCTGATCCTGCAATCAAGACAAAACACTACGCATGCATGCTATTGTTCTACTAGAGGGTTAGAGATTAAGCATAAATCAAATAAAACATATAAGACTCATGCATTGGGACGGGAAAAGTATTCTTTATTAATCTAAAGATGAATCAAATTACAATAATAATAGAGATCAACCACCGTTCCTTGATCCTGATCCTGGGCTCCTCCTCTCTTTTGTGCTCCAACTGCTTTGCTTGAATTCTCCTGAAGCTTGAGGAAAGGCTAAAGGGTTGGGACAAAACAGATTCGGTAATTGGGCAGAGTTTCTTTGCTATGATTTTCCTTTTTCAAATAGTACCCCTACCCCTTCTTTTATAGGCTATAAGGAGCTAGGGTTTTGGACAAACTCTCGGCCATGCATGGCTGGGAGTTCCAGTTAACTGACCCAAAGCTTTTCGTCCTGTCGGCAACTTTCCTGTTTTTGTGCTTTGTTAGGTAAATGCGGGCTGTAGTGGGCCAGCCAGCGTTCCAACGCGCCCAGTAATGGGTTAGGGCATGGGTTACTTAATTTAAGAGGTTTTTCAAGAATTTATTCAGCATGGCATTGGCAAGGAAGAGATATGAGTTGGCCTGATGCCAGGTAAGCATGTGAGGTGCAATTTAGGGTTATAACAGATGCCCCCTAATGTGTGAGGTCAGAAGAGCATCTGATGGCAGAAATACATTACCAATTCTTTACCAATCTATACTGATATGCTGAATGAGTGAGCCAGGAATCAGGAATCAGGAGGTGTCGTCTGCAAAAAATATCAAATGTCTCACCGAGGCGGGCATACCCATGCTCGGGATAAATTAGAACCATGGATACCAATCAAATACACTGTAGATCCATGTCAAATAACTATAAAGAGTAGCTGCGAATAATACACAGTGGAGCTACATATCGAAATAAAAAATATATACATATAAAGTATCCATCTCCCAGAAGCTGATTCGGCCTTATGGCTGTACTTCAGAGTGCGAGCAACAACTTCAAAATATTTTAAACTCGGGTAGGAGTGTAATATGAGTGTATGACTGCACTACCCAGAGGTCTTCGATGGCTCGTCGATTATGGACTTGATAATCTTGATGATCGGACTGAAGGCTTCAGTGATTTCGAACAAAGACTTGATTGGACGTTCAGGATGGCCGGGTATGCGGACAAGAGACATATTGCAGAGGGGTCAACTCAGGCTAAGTAATAAACTTCCCTTGGACAATAGCACGACAAGTGATAAGACTTAGGTAGTATATCTGTGAATCATAAGTCTACGAAGCAGGAGGCAACGCAAACTCTCCATATGTTTGGAAGAGTAACCAAACGGTGGAGGACGCAAATCTCTATAGCGAGCAAAGATTCCTAAGGTCGTACTACATCCCATAGTATGATGAATCAAAAAGACAAATGTGCTTTATCCAAGGGCGACTCATGATGCTGCCAATAAAGAAAATACTTTTCCCATCCTCTTTTTGGGGTATATTTGATTTTTTTGTTCTTTTTGATGATTTTTTGAATGAATATTACGTTACAATGGAGGAACGAGCACAGAAAACATACAAGCTCAAGGCACAAGGAAATAACTGATGTTCTAGGAAATGATACTTGGGAAAAATCCTCCAGTGGCCAAAGGTGTTAAGATGCAAAGGCAAACTGTTACTAGACTGATGGGTAAAGGATGCAAATGCAGTTGATAGAACACACAATGGTAACGTCCTTCAATGTAAGTTTAACGAGACCAGAGAAGGGAAGATCGATGGTTTTTCATATTTAGAGAGTCTGAAAAAGCATAAAAGAAAACTCCATTGGGGTACCTTTTTCGTCAATAGTCTAGTTGGTTCGAAAAAGGGGTAAACTAGCACCGACTAGACATCA
>JZKD02S1490501.1:311504-335754 GCA_000966675.3 Picea glauca | reverse complement strand
GCACATCTGGACGACCCAAGATTGAGCTCACAAATCTATGATCAATGTTGGATTCCGAGCCCCCCCATCTGTTCTGCCTTTAATGGAGGGGCGGGGGGTCCGGAATGTGTTATAAACAACACACATAGATCTTCGGCTCAGAGGCAGGTGTGCAGATCAACGGCTCGAGATGTATTTCGAACCCCCCCCGACTTATCTACCTTTAACTGGGGGGGGTCCAGAATGGTATTCTTTCTCTGGTGGGCCCCTTTCTATACATGGCAATGATCTAATGGCCCTGAGTCCCATCATCTCCTGCTATCTGACAGACCTCCATCACCTCTGGACATCACCTTCCACCTTTCCCAAACTAGTCATGTCCCATAACTATTGTCAGTCCTTCCCCCCTATTCGCTCGTGGCAAGCCCCTTATTATGACTTTTACCTCCAATCGATAGCCGCCACGTCACCCATATGTATCCCTCAACCACCGTCACCCGCCATCTCACCCTAAAAATGATTCGTTGGCCATTTATTACTAGATAACCTATCTGTTATCCAGCTGACCTATCTCTCGCACCCAACCGACCCCCGTTTACTTAAAACTATTGTTATTCCCCTTCCTTTCGCTATTCACCCATTGCACTAGAGAAATTCACCGCTTACTCCTCCGTTACAATCTGTTGCCCTCATCCACAGTCAATCGCCAACACTAATGTTGTGTTTTATTGCAGGTACTATTGCAGAAATGGCACCAAAGTCCAAACAAGTAGAAGGAGAGGAGAATCCGTTTCTCCAACCTCCTGTCGACCTAGACAGGATGCCACTGGTCGACAAAGACCGATTAATTGCAGATACAAACTGTGATTTTGATTTCTCAGACCTTCAGTCATGGCTCATGAAATTTTTCCCGGACCAGAGTGATGAAATTGGACTCTGGGAGTCCAATTTACCCCTCTACCTCTTTCCTCAGATCCACCATTTTCCTGAGTTCACTCTCAAGTGTCAAGCTCACTATATTCCCGAACAAAGAGCCGTCATCTCCTCGTCCGGAGAGATCCTGTTCCTCATCACACCTGAATCCATAGACCAGATGATGCAAATCCCCCGAGCCGACTCTGCGTCTCCCTTCAACTTGGAAATTCTCATAGAATTATACCAAAAAATGACCTTCCCCCAAAGAGCTCAAATATTCAAGCTTTTTCTTCCCCCATCTGCTCAATTTCCCTCCACAAATCCTCCTTATCCATCTTCCATGTTCTCCACTAAGGGAAACCAGGTCATATCATCCCTTTGTGCTTTGTTAGGATACTATTCTGATCAGTGGGTAGATGAACCCATTCTGGGTTTTCTATCCATCTTCTCTACTGATGAAAAGCCCACCACCCAGTTTGACTTCAATACATTCTTGGTAGAAAATATTCACGAACAATTTGTTAATTTCGACACGGAAGGCATGTTCAGATACTTAGCGATACTAGCATACTTGTTCGTCTTCTTCCAAGCAGATAAATTTGGCTTTTCCATGTAGAAGATGGATGGAGATGGTAGACCTCAAGCGGTCACAACATGGACCTCCTTGCTCAAGCACAACTCCACTGATTTCAGTTTCAAGGAGTTCGTCGATCAATTCTACCACCCTGTGGTAAGCATGCTAGGTGGCAGGCCCGAGCCTCGAATAAACGATGAAGTCCAGAGAATCTTGCATCTCTCAGACAACACAAAGACTGGGGATTGGTACTTGTATAAATATTACATAGAGATAATATAAGGAAGATAATAAATTCCGATGACATCCATTTTGTGTCATTGAAAAAAAAGCAGCAGCTTAGAATCAAGGGGCAGATTGGCTCTTTCATATGCAACAATCGGGGCGCTGGGGAAGAAGCAGACAAGATGCTAAGGGAAATGAATTTCTCCATGAGCTTCCCATGGCATTATGATCCCTGTGGGATCATCTCAGATATGAGGGTGAAGAACAAGAAAATCCCATATGTTCATGAAGTTAGGCCTGAAGTGGAAAGATTTGCAAATCAGACAGTGTGGGAGCCTAACACATTGGTTGAAGTAGAACAGCAAGATCCCCCGGCCACTGTGTCACAAACGACCATGCCACAGGTCCCAAAAGAGAAAATTCCAAGTCGAGATTTATCTCCACCTGTCACTGAGGTATCTTCCGAGGAATTCCAACTGCATACCAAGAGGCCCAAGACTGTTGCAGCTCCTGGCCCGACCGGGGAAAAAGAAGCCCCAACGACTATAGTGACCAAAGTCGATATTCCACCCTTTGGATCGAGCCTCCATAAGTTCATTACCTCAACATTTCTGAAGAATTCCACAGACTCTCCATTAACCACCCAGCCAGGCAAGGTGGGACTAAAGATGAGTATTTTCGAGAAGTATGAGTTGATTAAGAAAAGGAACCAGACCCTGACTATTAGTACTTGCACCCAGTTCTGGAAGCAGATGTCGACTGCGCAACATAGGTTGTTGTCAGCATTTGACACAGAGAAAGGAAGAATGCACATGGCCTTCCTCCAGGAACAGGTACCAGATCCAAAGGTGATCACTGACTACAAGAGGGTCACCTTCGAATTCCAGACGAAGGACGTGCATCCGGCCAATCAAATGGATTTGCACAAGCAGACTGGAGAAATGGTTTTCTACATGCTGGCACATGCTTCCACTTCTGCATCAAAATTGCAGGTGTCCCTGAACAATGTTCAAACACAACTCAAGTTGGAGAAGATTTCATCCTTTGCAAAGGACAATAGGATCAAGACTTTGGAGGAGTTGGTCCTCAAAATTGGTTACGATCCTTCAAACGTGAAAGAAGCTGAGGAAATGATAAAGAAGAAGAATGTTGACATAGCATCCTTGAGGAAGCAACTAAATATCCCACATACAGAGGATTCGCAGGAAAAGGAGATAGCAGAGAAAGAAGGAGAGAAGGATGAAATGTTAAAGCTGCTCATGGAGCAGAATGCACAACTTAAAGAAATGGAAGCTGAGATGGAGAAACTATTAAAGGAGAAAGAGAAACTGAAGCCAATGGAAGTCATTCCATTGAGTGCTATTCCAATCTCAGGAGTGAGCACAACATCAGTGACAGAAGTCCCATCTGCGACTCCATTGACATCCCAGGAGAAGACAACCGACCTGGCTAAGTCCATGGAAAAGATGAACCTGCGGGAAACAGAGATCAGCAGGATAAAAAAGGAGATTGAGAGCCTCCAGGAACTCAAAACTTCCTTCCAGACCATCCTTTCCAAGGAAAAGCAGGTGACAGAACAGCTCAAGCAGGAGCTACAGCAGCTCCTGAAGCAAATAGTGGTAGGAAAGACTTTGTCTAAAGTTAAAGAGAATTTATGGACATATATCACTAAGTCCATGAATGAGATATGGCCCATGATCCAAAACATGTTTGAGCAGAATGAATTGGTCCAGAGAAGCAAACAGGCCATCGAGAAGATCTGATCAGAACTGGGGGAGATGCCAGCACAGGCAAACGAGATCATCAAGTTCTTGAATTCTAAGACCAGGGAAGAGCTGGAAGAGCTGAAAATTAAAGACAGAATAGAGACCATCCTTGAGGTTAAACGGGTTTTGACCAAGAGAGGATTAATGCTTCAGCTGGAAGAAAAGGTCCAGGCCATGGACCTAGGGGTACAAAGATTCTTCAGTAAGATAGAGGCTCTACAGAAGAAAGGTCTTCCTAGTCTGATGGTAATCAATGATAAATTGATGACACTCCCAGACTACAAGAAGAGATTAGCCGATGTGGCTAAGGACACCTCAAAGTTTGCAAGAATTCAAGGGAGCATCACTAGCAAGGCATTCCTAGATTCCCTTCATTGGGACATCAGTATCCAACACGAGATTTGATATATCTTCCTCACCAAGCCTACATTCGCCAAGTACACAGAAATGGGCGAAGTGTATCGAAGGCTGCTCAAAGTCAACGTGCCCAGTCATCTCAGATGGGAGGAACTCTGTGATTTGATCGATTAGTAGATGAGATATCCCAATCCAGTCATTTGTCCAGTCAGATGAGGTCGTGTAGAGGCTTCATCAATGACCCACCCAGAAATTAGCGTGCAGTTATACCACATCATCAAGCAATTCCTAGATTTAGGAAGTTTGTTAAGTTAGTTAGGCTAAAAATAGATTTAGCACATCCTGGTCATTAATGACAGGAACGTTTGTAATTTGAGTTATAAATACTTCACCTTTCGAAGTATTGAGGGTTGTTGATATTCACACCCTGATGCTATTAGACTATAATCTTTTTGAAGAGATCTTCCATTAATAAAAGGAGGCACTTTTACAGGATTCTTGCGTGTATTCACTGGTGATGTTTTTCTCTCTAAGTTGAATGTTATTCTCGCTCTATTATCATATTGTTTTTTCTAAATCTAATCTTTAAGAGTAACGAATGTTGCAGGATTTATCTCGTATACCCTGTTTCTGACTCAAAAGATTTTAGTGTTTTATCTTCTGGTGTTTTCAATAAAGAAATTCTTAACTGCTTCTTTGTTGAAATTATCTTTCTCATCTTTTCTGCTATTCATCATTTAAGCTACTAAAGAATCCAGTGATTATATTATCTCACCCTCTGAAAGTTTTCCCTTTGCGTTTTTGGTTGGTATTTTATATTTTACTCAAGACACAGACCCCATAGCCCAATGGATTTGTAGACTATCTCAACCAACTCTACAAACACAACAGCAAAAAACCGACTTATTTATTTACCTAACCTAATATTTGAAATTTGAAACATAGTTAAATCTAATAGAGAGATCCCTCTCTGAAGTTGGAAGGGCTAGATCCCAGCTTCAAAAGCGATTGGATAAAGTTACCTTAGTAGATTTCTTCTGCTGTCAACCTCTAGGAAATTTACCAAGTGCTAACATAGTGGCGACCATACAGGGGAAGAACATTTACAATTTATAACTTCACGTTTTCTTTCCCTAAAAGAAAGTTTGTTCCTGAAAGATTGCAAATTTGAGAAGAAAGTAATGTTTAGAGGTTGATTAGATTTGTATATATTATTTTCAGACTCATAAAACTAAAAAGTATATATATAAAAAATCAAAAAGAAATCTGGCTCCCAAGAAAGTTTATACTAGGTCTCATCCAGACCCAGAACATGCGATAGTGACAGATAACCCAGAACAGTTGTTCAGGAAAAAGACCATAGCTAAAGGCGCAGTAAATCATACTCCCTTTCATAAGTCCATTTCCTTTTCAGGAGAGATCATTACCTTTCAAAACCCTGACTCTGACACCTTTTCCCAAAAGAGCCTGGTTAGAACACGGTCCGATAGTTTTGTGATTGGAATCATTGTCGACCCAACTGTTTTACAACCCCAAACCCCTAAAGTTTTTTCTCCCACTGCGAAACTGCAAATCACTCCCTTAGTGATATCCAATCCCTCCTCATCCTCACCATCGGTTACTACCTCATCGATAATCCAGTCTGTTATCCCATCTCCTCCACACATCATGGTAGCTTGATATGCTCCCTTGGTGTTGACTCCACCTCTTCATGCCATGCCCCAGGACTACCAAACGAGACTTCCATAGTTCAATGTGACAAGACCTTTGAGCGCACAACAACACGTAGATAAAATGAATGATTAATATGATCTACATGAAGTAGACGAAGCTGACGTTCAAATGAGATTGTTTGCCCAAAGTTTGACAGGTGACGCTAAAAAATGGTACAAAGGGTTGTGTACCGCCTCAGTCCTTGACCTTACTACATTCCAAAGGATTTTTCTAGACAGATGGAAGGTAAAGAAAAACCCTCTGCAAATTTTGTCAGAATACAAAAATATTAGAAGAAATCAAGGTGAGACAGTGCAAGATTACTGCACTTGTTTCAATAACCTATACAATGCAATCCCAACTGAAATCAAACCTCCATAGGGTTTGGCCTTGATAAAATTCCCTGATGGATTTGAAGCTGACATGTCATACCAACTAAGGGAAAGAAATTCTACCACCCTGGAAGACATGCAGAAAAGTGCAATACGTGTGGAGGCCAATTTGTTGGCAAAAAGGGCACGTCATAGGTCAGAGAGGAGAGTCACAATTAAAGAAGAACCTTCCACATCAAACTCAGATTCCAAATTGGATTCTTTGGCCAGAGAAATGGAAAGAATGATTGAAAGACTTACTGTGTCAGACAGAAATCCTCTAAGAGAAAACCCACCGGCTCCTCAGGTTCGAAATCCTAACTTCAGGAGAAACCCTCCTCAAGTCAGACAGAGAGATCCTAGGGATCAAAGAGAGCAGAGAGGTCCAGATCAACAAATCAGACCTCACTTACAAGAAAATTATGCTGACGAAGGGGATGAAGTGATTGAGGAAATGGAGGATACTCACATAAATCTCATGGACATTCACGATAATGAAGCTATTTTCCTTACCCAAGAAGAGAAAGAACTTTTTCTTCTCAATCAAACAAAGGTAAGTGAAGAAGCCGAAGATGCAGAATAGCAGGCATTCGAAAATTCCATTTTGGAGGTACACTGGCAGTATAATATGCGAAGTAAAAAGACAGAAGGGAGTTCCCCAAAAAAGATGATTGAGACAAAGAAGGTAGTCGAAACCAAGAAGGCCTCTAAGCCATCTGCCGAGAAGATTCCAGAGAAGAGTATTGTCGAAGTTCCTGCGAAGAAAAACCTTACTATTCTGAAAAGATCATCATAGCCCAGGGTTTCACCTATTAATCCACCTAGTACTTCTGGCCAGAAGAGTGTGGTGGACAAACCAGAATTGATGAGCCAAGGCAGAGCTCCTACACCTTTCAACCTTGAGGGGGAATTGGCCAAAGTAAAAATTCCCATCCCACTTTCTGAGTTGATGAACAAAGACGTTTATTGCTCACAGGTGATTAAAGCACTGACCATTGAACCTGACATAGGCACGAAGGCCTTAACCATTGGATCAACAAATCATTCAGACACTGTGAACCTTACTGATGATCAACCCGAACTTCTGTTCAGACCTGAAGTAGATGGTCGAGATGATACTGGTGATGTTGCTCCTTTTTACATCAGTCTAAACATACATGACCTGATCTTGCATAACGCTATGCTGGATTTGGGTGCTTCCCACAATCTGATGCCTAAAGCAGTAATGGAGAAACTGGGACTGGAGGTCACCAGACCTTACAAGGATTTACACTCATTAGACTCCAATAAAGTTAGATGTATTGGTTTGATCAAGGACCTATGCATCACCTTAGTTTATATTCCTATGAAGAGCATGGTAATGGATGTGGTAGTTGTAGACATCCCTCTGAAGTATGGAATGTTGCTATCCCGGTCTTGGGGGGATAAGCTGAGAGGTACCCTGCAGCTAGACATGTCTTATGCCACTATCCCAGTTTTCGGACAACAAAGAAGGCTATACAGAGAAACACTGATGAAATACATGGTCAGTAGCCAAGAAAAACTGCACAACTATCCTCTTTACTCTACGCATTCCGACTTGGATTCTTTTATCTTGTACAATGATGGTGACACAGGAGAACAAGATACTTAGCTGGAAGAAGATACATCTAGTCAAGATGAAGGCCAAGAAACCATTGAGGTAGCAAGGATGAAAAACGTGATAACTGAGGAATTACCGGAAGATTTCTAGAGCATGGATTTTGATGGAGCAGTGAGAAAAGAAGGAGCTGAAGTAGGAGTTTGGATGCATAATCACAGAAACAGGTATTCAGAAAACCATTCTTACAAATTAAATTTCCAATGCACTAACAATATTGTTGAGTATGAAGCCTTGATGCTCGGTCTAAAACTTTTAAAAAGAGTTGGTGCTAAACAGATTATGGTAAGAGGTGACTCTGAGTTGATAATCAAGCAAATCAAAGGTGAGTATGCTGCGAAACACCCACATCTTAGAGCTTATAGGAATGTCATTCTTGATGCCCTTATATGTTTAACTGAAGTTGACTTGTAGGTAATGCTGAGGGGACAAAACATTCTGGCGGATGGATTGGCTATGTCAGCAGCCACATGTAAGATTCCTTTCCGCTCGACTCACCCATACACTATTGAGGTAAAATTCAGACCAACCGTTCCCGACAATATCAGGTACTGGCAAGTGTTTGGTAATGATGATCAAATCGAAGACTTTCTGCAGTGTAAAAATGATTTTGAATGTACAAATATAGATTTAGAGAACGAAGATGAAAATGTAAATAGATCTGATTTTGAAATTGATAGTGTAAATAGCATAGATTCAGGAGAATTAGGCGATGATGAGATGGAAGTTGATGTTTTACATTTGAAAAGTAATGTTTTTCCTAGGGGCCTAGTTCCTTTAGAGGACTTGTTCGATTTTAACGATGTAGCCAAAAAATAAAAAATTGAAGCCAATGGACAAGAGGTAGAAGACTGTAATATAGGGATAGAGGAGAAACCCAGGATAGTCAAATTGTCCAAATCACTGCCCCCTGAGCAAAAACTCAAATACATTGAGCTATTCAAAGAATATTCAGATGTCTTTACCTGGGGTTATGAGGATTTGAAATCTTACGATACCAGCATCATACAACACAGAATTCCAATAAAAGAAGACCAAAAACTGTTCAGATAGAAACTTAGGAGGATAAATCCCAAGTTGCTCCCTCTGATAGAAAAGGAAATCAAAAAAATGTACGATGCCAAAATCATAGTCTCGTTGCGTTTTTCTAAATGGGTCTCTAATATGGTCCCTACACGTAAGAAATCTAAGGAAATCAGACTTTGCATAGATTTCCAAAATCTGAATAAGGTCTCCCTGAAAGATAATTACCCCTTGCCAAAAATGGACCACATCCTTCAAAGGGTCATTGGATCCAGTCGAATATCTTTGCTGGATGGTTTCTTGGGTTACAATCAGGTCCTCGTCCACCCAGATGACCAAGACAAAACCGTTTTCACCACACCATGGGGCACTTTCATGTATGTGAAAATGCCTTTTGGTCTGATGAACGCAGGAGCCACATTCTAGAGAGCGATGGATATCGCCTTTGTGGAGGAATCGAGTAAGTTTATTGTCATCTATTTAGACGATGTAACTGTGTTTTCCCAATCCGACGACGAACATATGTGACACCTCAGATGAGTCTTCGAGAAATGTAGAAGGTTTGGGATTTCTTTAAATCCTAAGAAAATCCTTTTCGGACTAGAGGAAGGCAAACTTCTAGGACACATCATATCCAAGGACGGAATCAAAATTGACCCCAGCAAAATCGAGGCCATACAAAAATTAGAACACCCAAGAAACCTTAAAGAATTACAGTCTTTTATCGGGAGAATAAACTTTCTATGAAGATTCATTCCAAATCTAGACGAGCTCCTTAGAAACATTACAAATATGCTAAAAAATGATGTAAAAATAAAATGGGACTCTGAGTCCGGACAGTCTTTCAAACAATTCAAACGAGCACTCACGGAGGCCCCTGTCTTAATCAGTCCTGACTTTACCAAGGATTTCTATATTTTTTCTTTTGCTTCCGAACACACTATAGCAGCGGTATTACTACAAAATAACAGTGATGGGTATGAACAGCCCATAGATTTCTTTAGTAAAGCGTTGAGAGACGCTGCTCTAAATTACAAGATAATGGAGAAACAAGCTTTTGCCTTGGTGAAATCTATAAAAGATTTTAGGGTCTACATCCTCCATTCCCATACCATTGCATATGTTCTGAATGCGGTAGTAAAGGACATCTTGACCCAGGACAATCCGGACGGAAGAAGAGGGAAATGGATTGTTGTCATTTTAGAATACGACATAGAGATCAAGCCTATGAAACTAATCAAAGGTCGAGGCCTTGCTAAATTAATGGTTGAATCTAATTTCCATGCTCTTGACATTAATTTTTAAGTTGCAGCAGATGAACAGGGTGAGATGACGACTCCAAGCGTAAGAGAGGTATTCCTCAACTCTCCATGGTATGTAGACCTTATATTCATTTTGCAAAATTTACAAGCTCCCCCTGGTTTGACTAAGACCAAAGCTAGATTTTTAAAGTTGAAAGCCTTAAAATTCTGTATTCTGGAAGGCAATTTGTATTGAAAAGATCTTGGAGGCATTCTGTTAAATTGTTTATTGAAAGATGAAGCTGACAAAGTGTTACACGAATTTCATGTAGGAGAATGTAGTGGCCATCTGAACTGGAAGGTCACAACCAACAAAATCCTCAGGGATGGTTTCTATTGGCCCACCCTGTTCGTTGATGTACATCATAAAGTGACTGCATGTCATCAATGTAAGTTGTTTGAAGGCAAAAGGAAACTCCTTCCTCTCCCCCTGAAACCGATCTCCGTTGAAGCCCCTTTCCAGCAATGGGGACTAGACTTCATTGGGGAAATACACACCCCTTCTTCAGGTCAGTACAGGTGGATTCTCACTGCCACCAATTATTTTACCAAATGGATTGAAGCAGTACCAAGAAGGCAAGCCACTGACTCTGTTATTATCAAATTTCTTGAAAATAATATCTTGTCTCGCTTTGGATGTCCTAGAAAGATTATAACTGATAATGCAACTGCTTTTTGGTCGAAGAAGCTCATAGATTTCTACAACCAGTATCACATTGGTTTGGGGAATTCCACAGCTTACTACCCTCAGGGGAATGGGATGGCAGAATCTTCAAACAAAACCTTGGTAAACATCATCAAGAAAACGTTGCAGGAAAACAAGAAATCGTGGAATAACAAGTTGGTATTCGCCTTGTGGGATGATAGACTGACCACCAAGAGGTCAATTGGTATGTCACCATACCAGTTAGTCTATGGCACAGAAGCAGTTTTCCCCACTTCCTTAGGAGTCCTTGTCATGAAGTTGCTTCAAGATGTACAAGCTGAGCCAAATGACTCACAGAGAAGGATCAACTAGATGATCCATTTGTAGTAGTCTAGGGAAGACATTTTCAACAAGACTCAGGTAATCCAAGAAAGCATCAAAAAGATTTTTGACAAAAGAACCAAGGAAGATGATTTTGAACTAGGAGATTTGGTGCTGAGATGGGATGCCAGAAATGAAGACAAGGGAAAGCATGGAAAATTTGACAGTCTGTGGAGAGGACCATACATGATCCAAGCATTCAAGGGGAACAATGCTTTCTTGCTGAACAACGCTGATGGGACAGATCTGCCAGGAGGACCTGTAAATGGCAGAATGCTGAAACATTATGTTCCACCTCAGTAGAGACTCAATTTTTCACTCTCCATTGTACATACCATTTTTATTTTTCACCTGCATTTTCTAAGTGAATAACATTAGTTAGATGGTTGAAGCCCAAAGAGAAGGCCCTAATCTGTTGACCATTGTTCTTCAAATTTTTGAGAATAAAACCAATCAATCAATGAAGGCTACTTGGCAGAAGTTTTCAGAATGGCAGGAACCAGGATTCTTGGCACTTCACAGGGCAAGTACCATCCCTAGGTTGAGCCACTGTTATCATCCTATAAGTTATAGGATCAACTGGTGACTAGGATATTATCTGTCTCTAGTGTTTTTGTTGACAAAGGATTTTTCATTGTGCAAATAATTTGAAAAATAAAAAGAAAAGAAAAAAAAAGAAAAAAAAAAAAAAAAAGGGCATAAAAGAATTTCAATAAAAGCCCCATGCAATAATACTAACTTGGTCCATACCTTTCAAGCATGACCAAGTTATTTTTAAATTGATGTTGATAGGGTAGTGAATGAGTTTGGCTAAACAGTTTAATCTTAGCCAAAGTGTCTAGGTAGATTAGTGAATAAATATGGCCAGACTATCTAATCCTGGTCAGATAGCCCCAGGGTAGAGTAAATTCTTAACCCAACATTCGAATCTGGGTTAACTATCATAGGAAACTAGGTTAGAATATAGGTTAGTTTCATTGTTACTTCATTTCAATAAGAATCAGTTTGATGATTAATGTTGCACCATGATTTGGATACCTAAATGTTGTTCAACTAACCCCTTGGTGGTGTAGTCATGAAAAGTTTGGAGAAAACCCATGAAAAAGCATTTATCCAAAGTTTTCTAGGTGCATGTTTTGTCCACGCCCTCACTTATGCTCCTATCATGTATCAATGGTCCAGATGATCGCGCTCAGATCAATGGTGGACAGATCATTCCGGACCCCCCCAACCGTTCTACCTTTAATGGAGGGGGGGGGATGGGGGGCCAAAATCGTAGATAAGACCCGCACGCATCTGGACGACCCAGGATTGAGCGCGCAAATCTATGATCAACGTTGGATTCCGGACCCCCCCGTTCGTTATACCTTTATCGGAGGGGGGGGTCTAGAATGTGTTATAAATAGCGCACATAGATCTTCGGCTCAGAGGCAGGTGCGCAGATCAATGGCCCAAGATGTATTTCGGACCCCCCCCTGATTGATTTGCCTTTAACTGAGGGGGGGGGGGTCCAGAATGGTATTCTTCCTCTGGTGGGCCCCTTTCTATACGTGGCAGCGATCTAACGGCCCCGAGTCCCATCATCTCCTGCTATCTGATAGACCTCCGTCACCTCTGGATGTCACCTTCCACCTTTCCCGAACAGGTCATGTCCCATAACTGTTGTCAGTCCTTCCTCCCTATTCGCTCGTGGAAATACCCTTATTATGAATTTTACCTCCAATTGATAGCCTCCACGTCACCCGTCCGTATCCCTTAGCCATCGTCACCCGCCATCTCACCCTAAAAATGATCCCTTGGCCATTTATTACTAGATAACCTATCTGTTATCTAGTTGACCTATCTCCCGTGCCCAACCGACCCCCGTTTACTTAAAACTACTGTTATTCCCCTTGATTTCGCTATTCACCCATCGTACCAGAGAAATTCATTGCTTACTCCTCCGTTAAAATCTATTTCCCTCATCCACAGTCAGTCACCCCCACTAACGTTGTGTTTTATTGCAGGTATTGTTGCAGAAATGGCGCCAAAGTCCAAACAAGCAGAAGGAGAGGAGAATCTGTTTCTCCCGCCTCCTGTCGACCTGGACAAGATCCCACTGGTCAACAAAGACCGATTAATCGTAGATGCAAAATGTGATTTTGATTTCTCAGACCTTCAGTCGTGGCTCAGGGAAGTTTTCTTGGACCAGAGTGATGAAATTGGACTCTGGGAGTCCAATTTACCCCTCTACCTCTTCCCTCAAATCCACCATTTTGCTGAGTTCTCTCTCAAGTTTCAAGCTCACTATATTCCCAAACAAAGAGCCATCATATCCTCATTCAGAGAGATCCTGTTCCTCATCATGCCCGAATCCATAGACCAGATGATGCAAATCCCCCAAGATGACTCTGCGTCTTCCTTCAACTTGGAAATTCTCACAAAATTATACCAGAAAATGACCTTCCCCCAAAGAGCTCAAATATTCGAGCTTTTCCTCCCCCCATCCACTCAATTTCCCACTACAAATCCTCCTTATCCGTCTTCCATGTTCTCCACTAAGGGAAACCAGGTCATCTCATCCCTTTGTGCTTTGTTAGGATACTATTATGATCAGTGGGTAGATGAACCCATTTTGGGTTTTCTATCCATCTTCTCTACTGATGAAAAACCCACTACCCTGTTTGACTTCAGTACATTCTTGACAGAAAATATTCACGAATAGTTCATGAATTTTGGCATGGAAGGCATGTTCAGATACTCATCAATACTAGCATACTTGTTCGTCTTCTTCCAGGCGGATAAATTTGGCTTTTCCATGTAGAAGATGGATGGAGATGGTAGACCTCAAGCGGTCACAACATGGACCTCCTTGCTCAAGAACAACTCCACTGATTTCAGTTTCAAGGAGTTCGTCGATCAATTCTACCACCCTGTGGTAAGCATGTTAGGTGGCAGGCCTGAGCCTCGAATAAACGATGAAGTCTAGAGAATCCTGCATCTCTCAGACAACACAAAGACCGGGGATTGGTACTTGTATAAATATTACACCGAGATCAGAGTATATGGGTGCGAGTTGGCACTGTATAAGCTGCCCAAGTATCTTCCTATCAGAATATTTTCTCTAGAATATATAAGGCAGATAATAAGTTCTGATGACATCCATTTTATGTCATTGAAGAAAAAGCAGCATCTTAGAATCAAGGGGCAGATTGGCTCCTTCATATGAAACAATCGGGGCACTGGGGAAGAAGCAGACAAGATGCTAAGGGAAATGAAGTTCTCCATGAGATTCCCATGGCATTATGATCCCTGTGGGATCATCTCAGAGATGAGGGTGAAGAACAAGAACATCCCATATGTTCATGAAGCTAGGCCTGAAGTGGAAAAATTTGCAAATCAAACAGTGTGGAAGCCTAACACATTGGTTGAAGTAGAACAACAAGATCCCCCAACCACTGTGTCACAAATGACCACGCCACAGGTCCCAAAAGAGAAAAGGCTGAGGCAAGATTTATCTCCACCTGTCACTGAGGTATCTTCCGAGGAATTCTAGCTGCATACCAAGAGGCCCAAGACTATTGTAGATCCCGGCCCAACCGGGGAAAAGGAAGCCCCAACGACTAAAGTGACCAAAGTCAGTATTCCACCCTTCAGATTGAGCCTCCATAAGGTCATTACCCTAGCATTGCTGAAGAAGTCCACAAAATCTCCATTAACCACCCATCCAGGCAAGGTGGGACCGAAGCTAAGTATTTTCGAGAAGTATGAGTTGATTAAGAAAAGGAACCAGACCCTGACCAGCAGTACTTGCGCCCAGTTCTGGAAGTAGACGTCGACTGCGCAACATAGGCTGTTGTCGACATTTGACACATAGAAGGGCAGAATGCACATGGCCTTCCTCCAAGCACAGGTACCAAATCCAAAGGTGATCACTAACTACAAGAGGGCCACCTTCAAATTCTAGACGAAGGACGTGCATCCGGCCGATCAGATGGATCTGCACAAGAAGACTGGAGAAATGGTTTTCTACACGCTGGCGCATCCTTCCACTTATGCGTCAAAATTGTAGGTGTCCCTGAACAATTTTCAAACACAACTCAAGTTGGAGAAGATTTCATCCTTTGCAAAGGACAATAGGATCAAGACTTTGGAGGAGTTGGTCCTCAAAATCGGTTACGATCCTTCAAACGTGAAAGCAGCTGAGGAAATGATAAAGAAGAAGAATGCTGACATAGCATCCTTAAGGAAGCAACTGAAGCTCCTGCCCACAGAGGATTCACGGGAAAAGGAGATAGCAGAGAAAGAAGGAGAGAAGGATGAAATGCTAAAGTTGCTCATGGAGCAGAATGCATAGCTTAAAGAAATGGAAGCTGAGATGGAGAAACTATTAAAGGAGAAAGAGCAACTGAAGCCAATGGAAGTCATTCCATTGAGTGCTATTCCAATCTCAGGAGTGAGCACAACATCAGTGACAGAAGTCCCATCCGCGACTCCATTGACATCCCAGGAGAAGACAATCGACCTGGCTAAGTCCATGGAAAAGATGAACCTGTAGGAAACAAAGATCAGCAGGCCAAAAAAGGAGACTGAGAGCCTCCAGGAACTCAAAACTTCCTTCCAGACCATCCTTTCCAAGGAAAAGCAGGTGACAGAACAGCTCAAGCAGCAACTACAACAGCTCCGGAAGCAAACAGTGGCTGGAAAGACTTTGGCTGAAGTTAAAGAGAATGTATGGACATATATCACTAAGTCCATGAATGAGATATGGCCCATGATCCAAATCATGTTTGAGCAGAATGAATTGGTCCAAAGAAGCAAACAGGCCATCGAGAAGATCTGATCAGAATTGGGGGAGATGCCAGCATAGACAAACGAGATCATCAAGTTCTTGAATTCTAAGACCAGGGAAGAGCTGGAAGAGATGAAAATTGAAGACATAACAGAGACCATCCTTGAGGTTAAACGGGTTTTGACCAAGAGAGAATTAATGCTTCAGCTGGAAGAAAAGGTCTAGGACATGGACCTAGGGGTACAAAGATTCTTCAGTAAGATAGAGGCTCTACAGAAGAAAGTTCTTCCTGGTCTGATGGTAATCAACGATAAATTGATGACACTCCCAGACTACAAGAAGATATTAGTCGATGTGGCTAAGGACAACTCAAAGTTTGCAGGAATTCAAGGGGGCATCATTGGCAAGGCATTCCTAGATGCCCTTCAGTGGGACATCCGTATCCAACACGAGATTCGATACATCTTTCTCACCAAGCCTACATTCATCAAGTACACAGAAATGGATGAAGTGTATCGAAGGCTGCTCAAAGTAAACGTGCCGAGTCATCTCAGAGGGGAGGAACTCTGTGATCTGATCGATTATTAGATGAGTTGTCCCAGTCCAGTCATTTTTCCAGTCAGATGAGGTTGTGCAGAGGCTTCATCAACGACCCACCCAGAAATCATCATGTAGTTATACCACATCATCAAGCAGTTCGTAGATTTAGGAAGTTTGTTAAGTTAGTTAGGCTAAAAATAGATTTAGCACGTCCTGGTCATTAATGACAGGAACATTTGTAATTTGAGTTATAAATACTTCACCTTTCGAAGTATTGAGGGTTGTCGATCTTCACACCCTGATGCTATCAGACTATAATCTTTTTGAAGAGATCTTCCATTAATAAAAGGAGGCACTTTTATAGGATTCTTGCATGTATTCACTGGTGATGTTTTTCTCTCTAAGTTGAATGTTATTATCGCTCTGTTATCATATTTTTTTTTCTAAATCTAATCTTTAAGAGTAACGAATGCTGCAGGATTTATCTCGTATACCCTGTTTCTGACTCGAAAGATTTTAGTGTTTTATCTTCTGGTGTTTTCAATAAAGAAATTATTAACTTCTTCTTTGTTGAAATTATTTTTCTCATCTTTTCTGCTATTCATCATTTAAGCTACTAGAGAATCCAGTGATTATATTATCTTGCCCTGTGAAAGTTTTCCCTTTGCGTTTCTGGTTGGTATTTCATATTTTACTCAAGACACAGACCCCATAGCCCAATGGATGTGTAGACTGTCTCAACCAACTCTACAAACACAACAACAAAAAACCGACTTATTTATTTACCTAGCCTAATATTTGAAATTTTAAACATAGTTAAATATAATAGAGAGATCCCTCTCTGAAGTTGGAAGGGCTAGATCCCAGCTTCAAAAGCAGTTGGATAAAGTTACCTTAGTAGATTTCTTCTGTTGTCAACCTCTAGGAAATTTACCAAGTGATAACAATCACTATACACACCCTATCCCGAGGAAAGGTATAAGTCTCAAGTAATCCTTGACCCTGCTGAAGGAGTAGAGTACATTCCATCAGAAAATATCTTAGTCCTTGAAAATGTTCACAAGAAAGAAGATCCTGATTTTATAATTGTTCCTCCATCATACAGTCTTTCAGGTCAAGAATCTAAAGAAGAGAAACCCAATATTAGTTTCCAAGCTAATATTTGAGCTGCTGAAAAACTTGTTGAAGAAATTATCGAGTCTTCTCCAAATATTCAATTAGTAAACATTCCTAGGCCCTCATCACCACAGTCACCAAATATAAATCAACCTTTAGGTGGTCAAACAATGGTTGGTGCAACACCACCCAACCCAATGGATGCCATCAGAGATGAAAGATATGCACCTTTAGTATTTACAAATAATATCCATCCTCTCCCAAGAAATGATTACATGAAGTACCTTCCAAGGTTTGAAAATGAAAGGGAACCAACTACAGAGGAACATTTGACATCTTTTTACTCCTTTGGTGACAATTTTCAAGTGGATTATGATGATGTATGGATGAGGATTTTTTTCTAAAGTTTAGATGGATAAGTGAGGAAGTGGTTCAAGAACTTAAGAGATAACTCCATTACTATTATCACAGGCCTTGATGCTACCTTCTTGAGAAAGTGGGGAGACAAGATAAATGATTTGTATTACATGAAAAAATTCAACAATCTTCAAAGGAAAAAATGGTGAATATGTCTCTAAATTCTCTCAGATATTTAATTGGATATACCAGAAGATACCAAATGATATTAGGCCAGTTGAAAGGTTAGAAAAGGTCACTTATGCTAATTCCTTTGATGTTTATTTTTGTTTTCTACTAAGGGAAATAAGATCAGCCACTTTGGATGATATGAAAGATTCAACTCTAGAAGTTGAATCCAACATTTTAGCATCAAAACAACTCAAGCAGAGGTCATATAAGGGAAATATAAAGGAAGAATATAAGTCCTCTTCATCAAATACCAAAAACCATAAAATTTACTTGGAGGAGATGGAAAGAAAGATGGAGGAAGTGTCATCTAAGTTGTCTAAACTCAAATTGGAAAAGAAAAAATGGAATACACCTTAAGAAGGAAATCGAAATAAAAATCAATACAAAATACCTTATAACCCTTAGGTCTTGCAGAGGGATAAGAAGAACAATGATGATCAAAAAATACAGACAACCTTGCAGAAAAATTATATTGAGGAAAATCAAAAAACTGAAGAGGTAGATGAAGATTTGGATATTCATTTGTTTGGATATGAGATTGCTCTCAGTCACCTAGCATAGAATGAATATGAAGATTCATTTAATTCAAAAGCTAGGGAAAGTCCAAATAACATGCTTTGTAACATAGATCAACAGGGGTACAATCTTAGATCCAAACAAGATCCTACTAAATCTACTCCTCAAAAAGATAAATATGTTGCCCCAACAATATAGACATGAAACAAAAATACTGAAAGGAAGCAAATATAGCCAACTATGAAAGTAACAACCCCAGAAGTAGAAAATTTATTATTTCCTTTCAGTATAGAACACGATAAAAGTAAGATCAAAATTCCTATTTCTTTGATTGAATTGGTTAAAACTAATTATTATAGGAGTCAGATTTTGAAATGGTTACAACCTTCTTCTATCATAGACCCTGTTACTGATGTGATTAATCTCCAAGCATGTTAAATTATCAAAATTCTTGTCAGAAAAATACCAAGCTAAATATGAGGAACTGTTGAAAGGGTTCATTGATATTTTTTCATGGAAATATGAAGATATTAGGACCTTTGATGAAACTATTATTCAACACAAGATACCTTTGAAAGAGAATGTAAAACCTTTTAAGCAGAAGTTAAGGCAGATTAATCCTCTTTTGTTACCTATTATGGAGAAGGAAGTCCAGAAAATTTTAGATGCTAATATCATTGTACCCTTAAGGTATTATGACTGGGGAGAAAATATGGTGCCAGTGAGAAAAAAGAATGGTGAAATAAGACTTTGTGTAAATTTCATAAATTTGAACAGGTGTTCCCAGAAAGACAACTATCCATTGCCGAAAATGGAACATATATTGCAGAGGGTGGTAGGATCTAGTAGGCTGTCTATGATTGATGGTTTTTCTGGATACAACCAAGTAGTTTTTCACCCAGATGATGTGGAGAAGATTTCTTTCACAACACCATGGGGTACTTTTATGTATGCTCAAATGCATTTCGTTTTGATGAATGTTGGGGCCACCTTTCAACAATCTATGGATATTGCCTTTGTGGGAGAGAAGGATAAGTTTGTGGTCATCTATTTTGATGACATCATTGTATTCTCTAAATATGACGAGGAGCATATACACCATTTGAGACAGGTATTTTTGAAGTGAAGAAGGTATAGTCTTTCTTTATATCGAAAAAAGTCTCATTTTTCTTTAGAACAAGGGAAATTGCTAGGTCATATTGTTTGTGTTGATGGAGTTAAAATTGATCCTGCTAGAGTGATAGCCATTCAAAATATTTCTATCCCTAGAACTAAGAAATAAATATAGTCTTTCCTTGGTAAGATAAACTTTATTAGAAGGTTTATTCCCAACTTTGTTGAACTAGTCAAACACATAACTTGCATGTTGAAGAAAGGCAGTGAGATCAAATGGAGAACATAAGATAAAGATTCTTTCCAATCTATTAAGAAGGATATTTCAGATGCACCTATTTTAATTAGCCAAGATTTTGAAAAAGAGTTCTTGATTTTTTCTTTTGCATCTAAACATATTTTAGCAATTTACCTTTTACAGAGAAATTATGAGGGTTTTGAACAACCCGTTGCCTTTTTTAGCAGAGCACTTCAGGATGTTGAGTTAAAATACAATATCATGGAGAAGCATGATTTTTATTTGGTCAAAGCATTAAAATATTTTAGATTTTATGTGCTACATTCCAAAATCATCGCATATGTACCATCTAATGCTATCAAAGTTATCTTGACTCAGTCACACAGTGATGGAACACAAATTAAATGGATAGATAAGATGCTTGAGTATGAAATCGAGAAAAAACCTACCAATTTAGTCAAAGGGAAGGGGTTAGCTAAGATGTTAATTTATTCTAATTGTAGAGCTCTGGGAGTTTATTACATTTGTAATAAATCAGGAAATTTACATCCTCAAAACAACAGTTCTCGAGTCAATGAAAATATTGTTGAATCAAAATGGTACAAATATATCCTTTATTTCTTGTAGAATTTCCAAGCTCCTCTAGGAATGGATAAGTCTAAAGTAAGACCCCTAAAACTTAAAGTTGTAAAGTATTGTGTGAATAATCAAAATTTGTTTTGGAGGGACCCTTATGGATTTTTCTGAGATGCCTTGATGAAGAAGAATCACAGAGAGTCGTGATAGAGTTTCATGAAGGAGTGTGTGGGGGACATCACTTCTGGAAGTCCACTGTATATAAGATACTTAGGGCTGGGTATTATTGGCCTAGTCTATTTTTTGATGTCTATGAAAAGGTTAGAGCATGTGAAAAATGCCAAATGTTTGTTGTAAACAAAAGCTTAAGTCCTTACCTCTCAAGCCTGTAAAAGTGTCTGCACATTTTGTCTGCACATTTCCAACAGTGGGATTTGGATTTCATAGGTGAAATTCATCCTCCATCTAGTGGCCAACATAGCTGGATTCTGACAATGAAATATTACTTCACGAAGTGGATTTAAGATATACCTACAAGGAGGGAAATTGATAAGGTAATTGTAATTTTTCTTGAAGAGAATATTTTATCTAGGTTCAGTTGTCCAAAAGTGATCATCACGGATAACACGACAACTTTTAAATCCACTAACATGGTAAGATTTTGTGAATACTATGACATCAAGATTAGGCATTCTACTGCTTATTACCCATAAGGTAATGGTCTGGCAGAATCATCGAACAAAAGTATGGTCGGGATAATTAAGAAACTTCTGGAGGAAAATAAGAGGGCTTGGGATTCAGAGTTGAAATATGCCTTGTGGACTGACCGTGTTAACAAAAAAGAGAAATTGAAACTTCACCTTTTCAGTTAGTATATGGAATGGAAGCAGTCTTTCCAGTACAAATTTCTTTGCTAGCTGTAAATTTTATGCAAGAAATTGAAGTTGAGATTAATGATGCTATCATGACGATTTGTCAGATTGTAGAATTGTAGCAAGAAAGATAGAAACTTCTTGAGAAGGCACATCAACATCAACATATGTTTAAAGAGACTTTTGACAGAAAATAAAAAAAAATAGACCAGTTGCTACCCAAGGATTTAGTTTTGAAATGGGATGCCCGTAGAGGACCATCATGGAAATTTTGATATCCCATAGTCGTGTTCATTCAGGGTGGATAACGTCTTTGACAACAACACTTTCCTATTGTAAAATTTGGAAGATGAAGAGGTTTTTGGTGGCCCAATCAATGGGTTTTTTCTGAAGAAATTATTTTTCTAAAGTCATTGGTGGCTCAAATCCCATTGTATGTATTGTTGTGGTGTGGTAGTTAGACAATAAGGACTCCATCACCCAATGGAGAAATATTGCAACTTACTTTTTTCATTTTCCAGTATTAGTTTAATATTTCATTTTGATGTGTTTTGAATAACATTTTACCAAACTTCAGGAGTTGAAACAGTTACAGTTTGCATAATAAAAATGGAAGAAAGCTCAAAGGAACAAAAGGCACAGGTCTACTCAAATTTCTTGGAGTTTCACAGGGAGAACTCCATCCCCCATGGAGCCATTGTTATCACCTATTATGTTCTACAAAGTTTCATCTCTCAACTCTTACTTTCTCCATTCAATTTTTTTTTATAAGCTATAAATCCTCATCATTAGGTTGTTGAAGGTTCAAAATATTTATCATGGGGGTCAAAATAATGTTATATTGAGAGGAATTAGAGATACTTAGTTTTATGAAAGGGGATAGGAAGAATTATGCACATGTTTGTAGGACTGTTTTACGACATCATTTAAAGTTTTAAAAATTCCCATCATAAGTCATATGTCATGTCATAACTTATGTCTCATGATTACCAAATTTAGATAATGAATTTTAAGTCATTTCCATCCAAAATATTCCAAAGGAAATTTTATGCAAGGCGTTATAGGAACTTCCACTTGTCCCTATTTTTCATCATCACAAGTATTGTTGGAGGAGTTTGAAGACATGGATCATCCTACCTAGAAGAATGAAAGACTCAAGGTGGTTATCAAGTACCCAATCAATATCACAGCATGAAAAAGTGGTGGTACTTTCACCCGTTCATATCTGTTACCCAGGACGTCACATAGATGGGGTTTTTTAAGACAGTTCGTTGAACCTGGCATTTTATTTGTTTCTCTAAGTTTTAAACTGTAGCTGGTCAATTTAAATTTTCTCCTTATAGACAAAAAATCTCGTAGTTATCTCCACATAGTAGGCATATCCCACTCCTACAACAAGGAATCTAGTCTTCTGGTCATGAGAGTAGAATGGGTAAAAGTGTACATGTGAACAAGAAGGAGCCTAAAGGACCCGAGATCATGGAGGCATACAAAACCAACATACATATTTTCGACTAGGCTAGTTGGTATATGTTTTGTGCCAAATTAGATGGTTAGAACTATGGTGTAGCTCATGCATTTGCTGAAGTATTGGATGGACAGAGGGTTCAGATTGCTAATCCGATTATGTAGGTTATGTTGGACACACCTACCACACTTAGAGGGGGGGTGAATGAGTGTGGGGCCCTTTTTCCCAAAACTTCCCTCTTGCACAAAACTTATCAATTAGCATTCAACATTCATTCATTACCCATTACTGTCATTTATAACCAGTTATATGTAGGCACATATCAACAACATATATCAGCAATATATCATCAACAAGTCACCATCACAATGGACACAATATGTATGTACAATTTTCTTTTTATCATGGACTACAATCCTTGGGGTTTATCAGCAACAATTGAATAGAGTACAACTCTACAAGAGCACCAACTCTATATGCAAGACTCAGCATACATTCTCAGCACCAACTGAGATGAGGCAACTATCCTCAACAGATATCAATATGTCAATAGGTACGTGACATGTCAATAGTGCAGCCCACGTGTGAACGCGCCCTGGCTCACTATAGCCCACGTGTGAATGTGGTCAGTGTATAATGTAACAAGTGTATGCTCTTGAGCACTTAGGGTTTTGCTTTACTTCACATGCTTAGATCCTCTGCAACCTGCAATCACTTTTTCTTCTGTCTTCCACTGTCCAAAATAACCCACGGCCAGTCACAATACATCCAATCTCTCCAATAGCGTGCTCATGCTCCACATCAAATCAATATGAATGCTATCTAAATCATGTATAAATATCTAGTATACCATAGCAATCATGTCACTATAGAATCACAAGAGTGTTGCTCACTCCATCCATCAAATCAACCAAACTGAGCCACATCATAGAAGCCATACCAAGAATGCCCTAAGCATTCAAAACATATCAAACAATAGCATCTATCAAGATAATATTGTAACCATACCAGTGTCTTAGTGATAGATCTGAGGCCATAGAATGTAGATCTGGAACCTGCCTCATCATCCAAGAGCTTGGCACCAGCTCAAACACAAATATCCAGGAGGTTATTCAGTCCACGCTCCTTGTACACAGTTAGCCTGTGTGTACACTCACCCTATACACAGTCAGCCCATATGTACATGGACCCTATACACAGACAACCCACGTGGGCATCAGAAAATAGGGTTTTCTGTGACTCCGAGACTTTCGCCGTCAAGATCTCCGACATTGCCGAAACTTTGATGCATCCATGAGATCCTCCTCTCGCTCTCTTCCTTAGAATAGATCTTCAATCATGCTCAAGAGATCCACACCAATAAGATTCTCTCACAAGAAGCCATCCATCAATACTCCAAAATATATTACCAAGAAGCTCTCCATTGATCCACAACAAGGATTCTTACTAAAATGTACATTTTACAAGAGATCCTAGCTTCTTATTTATACTTTCATCTTCTAGGTCACTTAACCCATTTTTAGGTTACTTAACCCATTTCTAGGTCACTTAACCTATTTTCC
>JZKD02S1490501.1:297496-311454 GCA_000966675.3 Picea glauca | reverse complement strand
TCATTGATCTTCATCTCATTATTCCACATACAAGCATGGGTCCTCCAACCATTCTTCTAGGATAACTTATTCCATAAAGCGTCTTCCTGTGAGGGCTTTCACCATAAGGGGACCAATTTGGAGTTCATCCATTTGTGCACCTTATCAACCATGATAAGACACTAATGATTCATCTTTGCATCGATTGGTTTCCATTTGGACATATATCATTATCATCAAGGGCATCATTTCAATCAATTACTTGACATCAATCAATGACAACAATCAAACCAAATCATTTACATCAATGAAATATGATCCAACAATCTCCCAAATAATCAAACCATTGGCATCAATGACAACATGATCCAATAGGTTACGGAGGAGTCAATAGGATCAACATGTAATCTTCCTGTTGATGGTGAAAAATGGTTGAAGAACAAATTAATCACATGTGGGGATGTCAATAAATTCATGAAACCAGAGCACATACATCCCAATTGGGCCAAGGGTATTCCTAGGGACTGGATAGTTGATGAATGGATGGAGGCCTTGTTGATGCTCAAACGCTATATCACATGTGAAGGACATTATTCTACTGTGTTCCTATTTCATGTATGATTCGTCCTTCATTTTTTAGGAATTAAAAGGATGAGCCTACCATATTATTTCTTGAGAGACCTGAATAAAATGGCCATGAAGATTCAAGCAAATCCCAAGACTCCCCTACATGGTATCTATCATCAAGGATTAATCAAGGTACTCATTAAAGAATATATGGAGAAATGATAGAGGACATGGGATCAATTCTTGATCCGGTTAGGGTTTAAAATATAATTTCATCGTCCCGCTGAAAATTCAACTGATAAATTTGTTGAAGCAATGTAAGGAGTATCATTAAGCACAAGTCCACTTGTTGTTTCAAAGAACAATAAAAGGGAGACCATTTTGAAAATTTTAGATGAACGAGTTGAGAATACTCCAACGAGTTTGCAAACATGTGAAGGACCTTCTCATGTGGTGGGTGGAGGTAGGCATCCTTTCCCTCATGCACAAAAGGTTAATATTAGAAAAATCAAAAGGTTAGCAGAACTTATGATCTTGAATAAAATTCAAGAACCTAAAATAATAGAGGTACATGCAAACCCTGTACAATATAAAGAACCCATTCCTAAGATTGTTCCTCCTAGTTCTAGTTCTTCTAAAGATGATGTTGATAGATATACAATTTTGGTAAGGAAAATGATTATTAGGACACAAAACAAATTCACATTGAAATCCAAAGCCATGTACAACCCTACAATCAAAGATATGGTTATAGTAATTGATCAAGAACCTACAAACCCTAATGAAAATCCATCAACAAGCAAGAAAGCTTCTAAAATTAGAACTAAGAAGAAGAAATCGAAGAAAGAGGATCTAACAAAAAACAAAAAGGCTCCTACAAGAAGAGACATATTTTCTACAAGAAAATAGAGTAAACAGAGCAAGAAGGGCCCAAAACCTTTGACTAGATCTAAAGATGGTAAGCCGAAGAGAATGAAAACTCATTCAGAAACGAAGCAAACGAGAGGTAACAACTTGGATCTGTTATCTGAGGAAACTAAATCCATCTTCCAGGGAGAAGTTTCAATTTGAGAACTTGAGTATTTATGCAAAGACTAATTTTTTACTGATGATGATGGATGCTTGATAAAGCCTTTTTTTTCATGAACTTGAGGTATTGTCTCCCTTTGATTAACGATTAACTATAATCTGGGAAAGAAAAGGCATGAAGGATATTAAGATATGGTTTTAAAAGAGCACTACAGGAAGTTCCCGCAGCAGTCTTCATAGGAAAAACAATGGCGCTACAGGAACACCTGTAGCAACCGATTTTGCAGAAGAAGGCACATAATTGCATTTTTTGTGATGGGAATAATAGATGATGAGGTTAATATTTTGTGGAATCTGAAGAGAGAATATAATATCCCTTTTTAAGATGATTTACAACCTCTTTGGTTGGATGACAATACATATCAGTAATTTATTTTTGAGTTGTCAAGTGATTGGAACAGATGGATGAAAGAAGATCAGGTGGATTTCAGAAGATTAAGTGAAATATGCAGTGTACTATACAGGTGTAATCGATTCAAAAAAAGGCTTGTCTCTATGAAAACTTGTTTCCTATATTATAGGATCTAAGTTGTAATTGTTTTCTATTTTTATGCATCAATAGATATAGGCAAAATTCGCCCTCAGGGCCTGTAGGAGTTGGTTTGAGATATCCCTAGATATCAGATTTATCATAAATGTATGAAACTGATGTAAAACTCTATATATTTGATAAAGTAGAGGAAGAAAGTGTTGAATCCCTGTTTTTGGCTTGATATTGTATATCTAAAGATTGTTTTGATCTATCTTGCCTATGTGAAGACTTTAGCTGCTAATGAAGTTAATGGTTAGTTTGTTTTCTTTCTATGTTGATCACTTTCATGTTTTCTTCTGAAACACTCTGCTGATGTTATATGAGCTTATGACAAATGATTTTGTGCTGAGAAGGTTTCTTTAAAGGGTTTTTAGTAATCTTTTCCACATTAGGAGGCCTTTTATATTGTTTTCTAGTAGGATATGCTGTTGTGTTGGGATTGGTATCATGGATATTTTCTTCATTAACTAGATTACTTCTAACATTGTTTTCCATGGTCAATGTAGTTGTTTGATTGTCACATATTTTTTCCAACATTACTTATTTGATTGTTATACAATGTAATGGATTCTAAAATTACAAAATTTACTCTTTTTTGAATTGATTTTTGTTAGAAGAGACATATGTTTGGGTGAACTTAAAACGGTTTCTCCCATAGGAAACATTTTTAAGAAATTACGAAACTTGAAAGTCCCTTTCAAACTTGATGAATAGTGTGGAAACCATGATAAAACAACACCAATAGCAATAGAAAGTAAAAACAAATATTGAAATTTCAGGTTTATTTGGGGTAAATTTCAAGCAAGGCATTGTGGTATAATTTTCATGATTTGTGTTTCTTATACATTTTATTGGTATTTTACTAGTCAAGCTAGAATGTTTTAACATGAACAATTATGTATTAAAAATAACAACATGGTTGATATATATTTGAAACTATTAACAAAATCATATAGGTTGATTATTAGAACATTGTTTCCTCTGCATTTTCTATTGAAAATGTGAACCATATAAAGTTATATTATGTCCTATATTTGCATCTTGGGGCCAATATAATTATGAAATGCCAGAAATGTTTTGACACAATTATGGTAAAAATGAGCACACGGAAAGGGAAGAAAATACCTTTCATGGAATCTCAATCTAAGTACTTTAACAACCAACTTAATAGGTTTTAAATCAATTGTCCTCATGTTTGGCACTATTTTTTTCGGCATAAGAATACATAGTCTTCCATCCTTCTACAATTGGTGGGAATTTCTAAAGACCATTTGTATCCTACATGGTTATCCCTCTTTGCCAATAATCTCAGAATATAATAACAAGGTTATTACAAAGGAAATGGATTGGAGCCTATGTTCATGACACAAGGAAGTAGGTCAATTTGCTATGATTTTGAGTTATCTCATGTAGCAGTCTTGAACTATCATATTTATGAAAAGGAGCTTTATGATTTGGTACAATATGTTAAGTGGAAGCACTATCTAATAAACAAGGGAACATCATCCACGCCAATCAAAAACCTTTGCAACACATGTAGGTAAATACTAATCTTCAATTGAGAGAAAATACAAATTGAATCATTAATCAAGGCTCTATTTGTTAGAAAGTTGGCTTAGGTTGATGGATAGTTGGTATGGATTGTTAGTTTTCATTTATTTCAACCATTGGAGAGTGATATTGTGTATTGATGTCAACCCTTGGAGAAAGTTCGGTAGCAAATCCTAGTGGCACAAAGGTTTGGGTAATGGACCCATGTTTATTTGATGTAAATATGAATCATTATTGTCTTGTCATGGTTGATAATAATTACAAATGTATGAACACCAAAGTGGTCCCCTTACGGTGAAATCCCTCATGGGAAGACGCTTCGTGGATTGAGTTATCCTATAAGTATGGTTAGAGAACCCATGCTTATTTGTGGAATAATTAGATGAAGGTTAGTGAATTTGTCAATGAAAATATCATATATGGATAGTGTTTTTCATTCCATTTCTAGTGGTATGTGGAATGTCACATAAATCCTCATGGTTAGAGAGTTATGGCCATGAAAAGTTGGAGAACCCAAGTTTGGATAATGGACCCAAGTTTGTTTGATGGATAATGGTATGAGTTTTGATATATTTTCACGTAATACTATTCTATATGGATAGTACATGTCATTCCATTTTTGGTGGTATGTGTAACATCACATAACTCCTCACGTTTTGAGAGTTATGGCCTTATGAAGTTGGAGGACCCTCATATGTCATCTAGAAGCCCCAAAAGGTCAAAGTAGTCAAAGTGGTTTAAGATATTTTAGAAGATAAATAATAAATTGAAGTGATGAGTGTATTATAATTCAAATTGAATACAAAATAAATTATTTAAATAATAAATTTAATGGAGAAATTAGAAGTGGGTTAACCCTAAAATAAGGAAAGTGGGCAAAGTGACCTAGAAGATGTTTGTAAGGAAGCTACTTGGAGAGTATAAATAAGAGGCAAGGCTCTATAATTTTAGATCACACTTGAGAATATTGAATATGTTATCTCCCAAAATAAAACCGTCCTTTTAGTTGAGTTTTGTGGTGGATAGCATGGCTATCGGTAGTGTCCTCAAGTTATTTTTGAGTTTTTATAGCTGCAAAACTTAGGTTTTGGTTTTTGTCTTAGAAAATAATTTGACCCATAAAGTCTTCTTTTCAAAATTTTCATAATTCACTTTCCACAGCAAACGTATGTCCAAAGGTTGAGTGTGCACTGTGGAAAGTGGCGACTTTCAGTAGCTAAGGAGTGGTTTTCCACAGGGTCATGCACTGGTGAAAGTGGCAAGTTCGAGTTATGAAGTGCAGGTACAGAGGAGGTACCGTCAGCCTGACAATATCAAATCGAGTTGTGGTTTCCATATCACACATCGTCTCTGGAAGTCTGTTGAAGTTTCATTTGTTTCAAAACAGCACCGAAAGCCTCTCATGAGCAAATTTTAAAACAACTCGTGCTTCATATGTGCCAACACATCAAGCGAGCCTGAGAGTAATCATTATTACATCATTGTGGCTAATGCAAATGGAAGGGTTTTAGATTGTATTGGTTCCTCTCCGGGTTTGAGGATGGACCATTTGAGACAGCAAAGATATACCACCCTGCTTCATCTATTTTCAGTGCTAATCAAGATTGCTTATATTTTGCAGACTGTGAGGAGCATGCAATTAGGAAGGCAGACATGGAGAAGAGAACAGTCCAAACACTCCATCATGTGATGTGGAAAAGTTAATTCGTGGCAAAAATGACGTGTATAAGTTTTCAACAAATAAGATATTCAAAGCCTAACACTGAGCGCCATTTCCTCACGAGTCATTTATTTTCATATCCCAATGCACATGGGATTCTACTCAGCAAATAAAGGAGATAAAACGCAACCATCAGGCCGCATACAAATATGCCACGAGTTAAATGATAGGTGCTCTGTCATATCATGAAATCAGGAAAAATAAAGACAGAGGGGTCGAGGTTATTCCTGATAAACTTCATCGCAAGTATACAGAGATTTACATGACAGAGAACACGGGGTTTCAGCTGGGAATGGTTGGAGTTTTAAATCTCTCTGTTGTTTCCTCTATTCCGATGGTCATATGTAACAAGGTATTCATGAATCATCATCAGTCTCAGATTTCACCTCACTATCTCATATCAAAGCCAAACTCTCTGTACAACAATGTTTAGCCTCAGATCTTAGAACGGTTCTCAGCTCATTGGGTATAAGGTTGAGAAAAAAAAAGGAAGAATGGAACAGGTTTGGAGTACAAATCCAACACTTCCCTCTTCCTGTACATTATCGACCTGGAAATGTCCATGATCATTTTCCTGAGTTTGAACAAATTTATGATCAAGACATTGCCGACTTTCAAGCCCCACCTGACTTTGATGGAACTTCACAAAGGATACAAACTGATTATGATAATGATCTATATGCAATACTTCAGGACGAGGCTCTAATAGCGGCACACAGGAAGGAAATTGAAGATACAATGGATTTAGTGCGTGAGGAAATGAAAATTTTAACAGAAGTTGAGCAACTAGGCAGTCTCATAGATGACTATGTGTCCCAACTAAGTATTGTGCTATCACGCAAAGCAGCTAGTCTGGTGAGCTTGTTGTCCCGACTTGTAAGGTTTTAGAACCATCTCAAGGAGCAGGAGATACTAAGCCTGAAAAAGAACATGTCCTTGAGATGATCCATCAAGCATTTGGAACCATTCTTTCAGCTCTTTCATCTCTGATTTTTTCTTGGCTGGTATCATTCCAGTTGGTCAACACACTAAACAGAATATGGCCCAAGGGTTAGTATCCAATAGTCAATCGTTTCCCTGATAGAGTCTTATGCAGCAAGGGCACATCAGAGCACCGAATGCTCCAATTATTCATGCTCTACCAGTTGCTAAGAATATGCAGGCTTCTTCAAATAATAATGCAGGATTCTCCCAAAGTAGTTTTCTATAGAGAGTTGCAAAGGAGCCATCAGTTATTTTCATTGATGAGATAGACAGTATAATATCAGCAATATCAGCTACTGAGCATGAAGCTAGCAGGAGGTTGAAGTCAGAGTTTTTTATTTATTTTGAGAAGATTTCAGGCAAGCTCTACTCAGGCATCAGCTAAAGGGCCAGGCATTTTCTCTGCCAGGTACAGATTTAAAAAATATGGTCAATGAAACTGATGGCTACTTAGGAACCTTGTGAAAGACAAGTGGCAGTTTATCCCAGATCTAAAGGGCAGAGTATCCCAACTTTCGAGAATTATAGGCATCAAGTGTGCAAATGACAGAGAATTAGTTTCATACAGATTTAAGGGCAGAATTCAAGTTCAGAAAGCTATCTAAGGTTGATGTTAATAACTACGGGTGATGTACAAATTCAACATCAATCTTTAGGAGGATAAGATCGAGATAAAGAAAGAAGCTCTTTGATGACTCATTAGTCGGTTGCTATATTTTCTCTTGGTTCATAGATTCCTGTTTTGTTTTTCATTCTTTAGAGAGAGAACACTTGTCAATCAAGTTTGTTTTGGATAAATGAGTCAAAACCTCCTAATGCTTGAGGACTCCTTATGATTAGATAAGTTTGACTATTTTTAGTATGATGATTGTAACTGATTTCTAATTTTAGAAAGCAGAAAGTTGACTCGAGCCATTAGAGGATAAAGAGTATCTTTTCCTATAAAAACAGATGTAAAACAGAGTTGAAGGGGGTTCGTTATTGAGTTCTACATGCTGTTACTGTAACCAAAAGACCTATTCTTATTATATGAAAAATTACAAGCTTCCCTCAGTTGTGTTGTCAGATTTTTCTTTTCTGTTCTCTGATATCTTATGAGTGAAGGTTCTTTATTGATGCTCATTCAATCTGCATGTGATTGTCATCTCACTAATTGATTGAATAAGTTGATAATCATAATATATTTCCTTAGTTATTAAGCCCATTGTGCTTGTTTGATATGAGTATAGTCTGGTTCAATAGTCTGGTTCAATAGCTATCTTCTCTACCATTTAATCAAAACTTGTCTGACTGCATTACTAGAAGGCCTTGTGAGATTTTATATTTCTAGACAGTCTTGAACACACAGTCCAGTCCCTAGATATTCATCTCGATCCAAAAACCACATCAATTATTAAGAAAATATTTTCCAAAAAGAGTTAGTTACCAGGCATCTCTGACTTACAGCCTAGGAGAGTTTTCTGGAGTGATAACAAATTGGCATCGTTGCCGGGGAGAGGAGATGAAGCAAGCTTCCCTGGGAGACGACATAGTTTCATCTTTTGATGATAGACAAAGGCTGAGCATTACTTGGTTGTAAAATTCTATCTGGCGACTCCACGATTAAAGACTCCACTGGGGAGGATCCGGTTGACAAATGATGAAGGAGTTAAATTTCAAATCCAGGTATCAATTCATTAGTCTGCTTCGTGAACTGTTGTATTTCTTTATCAGATCCTTTATACTTTTTCCTTCACATGTTAAAAGAATTATCCTTTGTTTCGTATACTCTGAAGGATATCGACCATCCTTTATAAGTCCATATTTAGAAGAGGAAATCTTGCAGCCTCCTTATGTTGTTGACGTCGATCCTATTTCTTTACCTCAGCATGTCCATAAAGATGAGCATTGCATACAAATATCTCTCGTAACTGATCAGCCTTGTAACCATGAGAATGATGAATTTGAATCTAAATCATCTCAAATTTCATTACTTTCACCTATTCCTCCGAAACCTTGTTTTCAGCCCATAGAATTTCAGTCTAAGATTAGACAAAGGGTGTTTAAACCTCTCAAGCTACTAGCTCATCTTCATCCTTATCCTCCATATTTTGTTGAGTACCTTCCTCATTTTACCGGAGAGAGTCATGTTTCAGCTGAAAAACATTTGGAGGCTTTTGAAAATTTTATTGATAATCTGGAAATTGTTCATGAAGATATTGTTATGAGATTATTTTCTAAATCTCTAACTAGAGAGGTTGCTTTATGGTTTAGACTTTTGGAACCTGGATCAATCGGTTCATGGACTGATTTCTATTATGTTTCTTCAAAACACTGGGGTGAGAATAAATGTCTTGATCAATACCTTAACGATTTTTGTACTTTGAAGAGAGAGAAGGAAGAATCTTTGATTGTTTTCAACAAAAGGTTCCATAGGACATATTATGACATCCCATTGGAGATTCGGCCTACTGAGATCGCTGCCATGGTATATTATCTGATGGCTCAACATAATGAACTTGTCCTTCTCTTGTTAGAAAGAAAATCATCATCATTAGGAAACTTGTTCGAAGACGCTCAAGAGGTGGAGGAGAATATCCGTGCTTCCAGGAGGATCCAACAGTAGGTTTACTTTGAAAATCTGCTTACACATGAGCAAAAAAAAGAACGTTCTAGAGGCAGGGAACAAGAAGGTAATCAGTTTTCCAGAAAAGGAACAGCCATGGTTGAGCAGGAGAGAAATGAGGTTGGAGCAGATTTGGGACAGCAACCAACATGTAAGTTCAATTCAGTTTCATGGTCAGACTTTTCAGTATTCGCTGAGTATTCCAGAGACAGGTATGCATGTGAAGCTTATGATCAGTTTGTAAATCAAGAAGAGCCCATGATGACTGATGATTGCATAATAAATTATATGTTTTCAGCTGAGCCTAATCCATGTGAGGGAAATCTTGTTTTGTTATCCTCTTGTCAGCATCATTCTGATAATGAAATTGTAGTTTTTGATGATCACGAATTAATCTCAAGAGGACCAGAAGATGATCAGTCTTCTTGCAGAAGAATAGTCATGGCTGAACAAGAGGCTGTCATAGATGTGTAGTTGTTTCCTGAAGAGCAACATGTTTCTTATATTCTTTACAAGGATCCAGTGGAAGCCTTCATGTAGTTACACTTTTCATAGGGCTCGAAAGTTCCAGATTTCTCCAACTCGCCCTTGTTTTCAGGTAAATATGGTTTCCTGAAAAGCTGCTTGTCACTGTGGTTGCATATTCAACATCATTTGTTGATCAGCAATAAAGACAAGATTTCTTCAGTGTTCAAATTGCTTGGATGGCTACTATGAAAATCAACATTCACTTAACAAATGACAGAGATGGCTAGTGTAGGGGTAGGTAGAATAATAAGTTCACCATGCGAGCAGTTTGATATTTTTCAGTTGTTGATTTCATGAATAAGCTCGGGATGCATGCAAGTTACAGGGGAACAGTTGCATAGGCTTGAGGACTCCATGCCCAATGATACTACAGGATTGCAGAGGAATCAGTGCTAAAGGCTTCATGAATCCATGCCCAATGATAAAGGCTACTGGAACTACTAGGTTCTTGGAAACCTCGTAAGGAGGTCTCCATCCCAGTTGGAGCCAGATGTTATCTCCCAAAATAAAACCATCCTTTTAGTTGAGTTTTGTGGTGGATAGCATGGCTATCGGTAGTGTCCTCAAGTTATTTTTGAGTTTTTATAGCTGAAAAACTTAGGTTTTGGTTTTTGTCTTAGAAAATAATTTGACCCATAAAGTCTTCTTTTCAAAATTTTCATAATTCACTTTCCACAGCTAACGTATGTCCAAAGGTTGAGTGTGCACTGTGGAAAGTGGCGACTTTCAGCAGCTAAGGAGCGGTTTTCCACAAGGTCATGCACTGGTGAAAGTGGCAAGTTCGAGTTATGAAGTGAAGGTACAGAGGAGGTACCGTCAGCCTGACAATATCAAATCGAGTTGTGGTTTCCATATCACACATCATCTCTGGAATTCTGTTGAAGTTTCATTTGTTTCAAAACAGCACCGAAAGCCTCTCATGAGAAAATTTTAAAACAAATCGTGCTTCGTATGTGCCAACACATCAAGAAAGCCTGAGAGTAATCATTATTGCATCATTGTGGCTAATGCAAATAGAAGGGTTTTAGATTGTATTGGTTCCTCTCCGGGTTTGAGGATGGACCATTTGAGACAACAAAAATATACCACCCTGCTTCATCTATTTTCAGTGCTAATCAAGATTGCTTATATTTTGCAGACTGTGAGGAGCACACAATTAGGAAGGCAGACATGGAGAAGAGGATAGTCCAAACACTCCATCATGTGATTTGGAAAAGTTAATTCGTGGCAGAAATGATGTGTATAAGTTTTCAACAAATAGGATATTCAAAGCCTAACACTGAGCGCCATTTCCTCACGAGTCATTTATTTTCATATCCCAATGCACATGGGATTCTACTCAGCAAATAAAGGAGATAAAACGCAACCATCAGGCCGCATACAAATATGCCACGAGTTAAATGATAGGTGCTCTTTCATAGCATGCAATCAGGAAAAATAAAGACAGAGGGGTCAAGGTTATTCCTGATAAACTTCATCACAAGTATACAGAGATTTACATGACAGAGAGCATGGGGTTTCAGCTGGGAATGGTTGGAGTTTTAAATCTCTCTGTTGTTTCCTCTATTCCGATGGTCATATGTAACAAGGTATTCATGAATCATCATCAGTCTCAGATTTCACTTCACTATCTCAGATCAAAGCCAAAATCTCTGTACAACAATGTTTAGCCTAAGATCTTAGAACGGTTCTCAGCTCATTGGGTATAAGGTTGAGAAAAAAAAAGGAAGAATGGAACAGGTTTGGAGTACAAATCCAACACTTCCCTCTTCATGTACATTATCTACCTGGAAACGTCCATAATCATTTTCCTGAGTTTGAAAAAATTTATGATCAAGACATTGCCGAATTTCAAGCCCCACCTGACTTTGATGGAACTTCACAAATGATACAAACTGATTATGATAATGATATATATGCAATACTTCAGGAGGAGGCTCTAATAGCGGCACACAGGAAGGAAATTGAAGATACAATGGATTTAGTGCATGAGGAAATGAAAATTTTAACAGAAGTTGAGCAACTAGGAAGTCTCATAGATGACTATATGTCCCAACTAAGTATTGTGCTATCACGCAAAGCAGCTAGTCTGGTGAGCTTGTAGTCCCGACTTGCAAGGTTTCAGAAACGTCTCAAGGAGGAGGAGATACTAAGCCTGAAAAAGAACATGTCCTTGAGATGATCCATCAAGCATTTGGAACCATTCTTTCAGCTCTTTTAGCTCTAATTTTTTCTTGGTTGGTATGATTCTAGTTGGTCAACACACTAAACAGAATATGGCCCAAGGGTCAGTATCCAATAGTCAGTCTTTTCCCTGACAGAGTCCTATGCAGCAAGGGCACATCAGAGCACCGAATGCTCCAATTATACATGCTCTGCCAGTTGCTAAGAATATGCAGGCTTCTTCAAATAATAATGCAGGATACTCCCAAAGTAGTTTTCTATAGAGAGTTGCAAAGGAGCCATCAGTTATTTTCATTGATGAGATAGACAGTATAATATCAGCAAGATCAGCTACTGAGCATGAAGCTAGCAGGAGGTTGAAGTCAGAGTTTCTTATTTAGTTTGATAAGATGTCAGGCAAGCTCTACTCAGGCATCAGCTAAAGGGCCAGGCATTTTCTCTGTCAGGTACAGATTTAAAAAATCTGGTCAATGAAATTGATGGCTACTCAGGAACCTTGTGAAAGACAAGTGGCAGTTTATCCCAGATCTGAAGGGCAGAGTATCCCAACTTTCTAGAACTATAGGCAGCAAGTGTGCAAATGATAGAGAATTAGTTTCATACATATTTAAGGGTAGAATTCAAGTTCATAAATCTATCTAAGGTTGATGTTAATAACTACGGGTGATGTACAAATTCAACATCAATCTTTAGGAGGATAAGCTCGAGATAAAGAAAGAAGCTCTTTGATGACTCATTAGTCGGTTGCTATATTTTCTCTTGGTTCATAGATTCTTGTTTTGTTTTTCATTCTTTAGAGAGAGAACACTTGTCAATCAAGTTTGTTTTGGATAAATGAGTCGAAACCTCCTAATGCTTGAGGACTCCTTATGATTAGATAAGTTTGACTATTTTTAGTATGATGATTGTAATTGCTTTCTAATTTTAGAAAGCAGAAAGTTGACTCGAGCCATTAGAGGATAAAGAGTATCTTTTCCTATAAAAATAGATGTAAAACAGAGTTGAAGGGGGTTCGATATTGATTTCTACATGCTGTTACTGTAACCAAAAGACCTATTCTTATGATATGAAAAATTACAAGCTTCCCTCAGTTGTGTTGTTAGATTTTTCTTTTTTGTTCTCTGATATATTATGAGTGAAGGTTCTTTATTGATGCTCATTCAATATGCATGTGACTATCATCTCACTAATTGATTGACTAAGTTGATAATCATAAGATATTTCCTTAGTTATTAAGCCCATTGTTCTTGTTTGATATGAGTATAGTCTGGGTCAATAGCTATCTTCTATACCATTTAATCAAAACTTGTCTGACTACATTACTAGAAGGCCTTGTGATATTTTATATTTCTAGAAAGTCTTGAACACACAGTCCAGTCCCTAGATATTCATCTTGATCCAAAAACCACATCAATTATTAAGAAAATATTTCCCAAAAAGAGTTAGTTACCAGGCATCTCTGACTTACAGCCTAAGAGAGTTTCCTGGAGTGATAACAGAATATCTATGGGTTTCTAAGGTAAAAAAACGGTATCTAAGCTGAATTTCAGAGGGAAGGTGAAGAAAAGAAGGCCGGAATTCAAGGGAGGATAAATTCTTTTGAGGATGCTTTCTAAGGTATGTTATTTACAAGTCATCTCACCATTTTCGAAATAGTTTTTTTTCTAGAATGATTCAGACTGTGAAATTTATATTTCATTTAGGAAACATATCCAAGTATCTGTGGTAAAAAATTCAGCTTGTGGGTCATTTTATTTTTGGAGTTACACTCCGTGGAAAATAGGGTTTGTGGCTAGTCCTGAAACTAGTCTAAAACAGGTGTTTCTAGTAAAAATGTCATAACTTCTTCATAACAAATACACATTTAGTAATACCAAATGTGTTGGTTAGAGTACAGTCTTTAGTATTCTATGTAACCATTTCAAATCGATTCAACAAATATTTTTTGTGGGGCACACTCTACAAGGTCTCTCTCTAGAATAAGCCAGAATTCAGTAAGGTATGCCATTTTTGCTATAACTCCTTTTTTGAGAGGTTCCAAGTAGTGAAACCTTGAGGAATTCCATAAACCACACTGAAGAACATTGTGTATCATTTTAAGATCTTTATTCATTACAGGTACATAATTATGATTATTTCAATTTAGGGTTGTTGACTAATCCAAAACTAGTCATGTGAGACTAAAGAAAAGTTTGATGAAAATGCTAGTCTCTTGTTGT
>JZKD02S1490501.1:265182-285810 GCA_000966675.3 Picea glauca | reverse complement strand
GGTAAGATGACCTGAAAATAACATACCTTAGAACACATCACCAAAAGACTTCATCCTCCCTTGAAATCCGGCCTTCTTTTCTTCTTATTTCCTCTGAAATTTGACTTGTATAAAAAAATGTATAATGATGTTTATTTATACCATTTATGTCACTTCCTTTTAACATTAAAGCCGACCTAACACTTTCTTATTTTGTAATTATTTTCTTTAATTATCTTCAAGGCCTACAGGTACTTCCTTCTTCAATTCACTTTGTCATCTTCAAAAATTCATTTTTCCTCAACCATGAGGATCCACGTGACATGCCACATACCACCAGAAACAACATGATGATACTATCCATCCATGGGTGTTGTATCTGCATGTGCATTTTTCTTCATGTCCAAATACCTTCATCAATCTTGCGGTCCAAAACCCATGACTAGGGTTGACATCAATGACAACAACCAATCTTTCAATAGTGCTCCATCAGGCGAGGGACTTATTCCTTAGAGACCCTTAGTCTCCCACAAGTTCACTTGGCAGAGTATTGACTCCAGGATTTTTTTATGTCTACTAAGTCAGTCAATAGGTGAGTGGCACTCTTGGAGCACATGGTGCGTCCTGAAGGGCACGCCGTGCAAGAAGAATGGAAAGAGGTGAGTGGCACCCTTGGAGCACATAGTGAGTCCTAAAGGGCACGTCACACAAGGAAAACAAATTAAGGTGAGTGGCACCCTTGGAGCACCTAGTGCATCCTGAAGGGCACGTCGCATTGTTGATGATAAATGAATAAACCTAGATGGCCTTAGGATGAATAACGTGTTAAGAAGTTTTAAAAACAAATTCCCTAATAAAATGTCGCCCAATACAAAAATTTAAGGTCTAAGTCTAAATTATGCTAGTGGTAAAATTTTATCTATCTATTTAAAATTAAAAATAAGGCGTAGGTCACGTTGAAAGTGATGGGACTGAAAGGTATGGGAATGGGAGGAATGTTCACCTTCAGTCTTTGGAGGTGCCTCAGAGAAAGGGTCATCTATAGGGATCTTCAATTTGGTGCAAAGTGATGCAGAGACAGATTCAAGCTGGGTGGTCAGTTCTTGTTTGAATTCCTCCATTGAGGACTGCATGGTTGTATTTATGGTTGTATTGATGGATGAATCGATGGAGGCAACAGTAGCAATGAGTTGTTTCACTTCTTTTTGGGTCTCGCGTAAACCAGATTATAAGGTGTTGAAGCGAGATTCTAGGTCTTGGCTACAGGTATGGGCCATGAGGATGGGTGAACTGAAAAGGGGCGGGTGGTGTCAAAAATTTTGCTGAAAAATGATATGAATGAATGTGATAAGGGCGAAGAGATGAATCCAATGGAATAGGTCTCAAATAATGGTGAAAAAATTTCCAAACTTTTTTTTTTTTTTAACACCTGCGGAGTTATACTCCGATCTGAAGAATACTGCAGCGATGAAATCCCCAAATGCTTAACCAGAAAGAAATGTGTATTTACTTGGCAACCCAAACATAGTTGCGCGGCAATAGATCTTGTATGTTTTAATTTGTTTATGTTTCTGTCCCCCAAAGGTTAGGTATTCAAGGGTTCTACAGACAAGGGTTTGCCCTGTGCTATAGCTCTCTGATATACGTATGGGTTCCAACAGTAGTACTCGGCCCAATATATCAGGGAACTAACTAAGGAGGATAGATTGTACCCTTAGTCTTACTACCCGACTACCCAGGTACTAGAGAGTATCTTCCCGAGTGTTGTTCTCGGTGGCACTATAGCAGTCAGGCGATCGATCGGTTTATCTAAAGAGGTCTTTAGGAAATCTAGGCCGATCCATACACAGGTGTTGTCTGATGCGCTACCACTCGAAGGGGTACCAACAAGGGTTACAAGGGTGGCCAACAGATGTGCGCTTAAGAACCACTTATATTTCCTGCGTGTATGAATCCGTCAACTGCGGGTTTATGCACATAATGAAAGATCTCTATGGATTAAAGACGCTGGAATACGTCTCTACCCTGGAAAAAAAAAATTCTCACAATTTCTTCCAAGGAAAGTGCTATGATACCACTTATAATATACCAAATATAAAACTATGTACAACAGAAATAAAATGCTAGAAATGGCAGAATAACAGTAATATAACCAACATAATCTCCACAATAACACAGAAATGATATAAGAACAACAGTAGAAGTAGCACTTTGATTCATAAAGCAATGTTCACGGGCCTCTTCAAGGGGGCAACCTCCAGTCGAGCAGTGCTTTGTTACAATAATCTCTAAGATAGGGTTTTCATACCCTCGACACTTATTTATACTAAATATGTCTATCAAGAGAAGCATCTATAGGAAGATCCTTCTAGAAGAAGAAGCTTCTATTAGGTATTCTTATATCTGCCTTATTCTATTTTATTGAAAGGCCTTATTAATATTGACCTTTATTAAATCCAAATATATCGATCTACCTATGTGTAGGTTAGGACCCTAACAGGCTCAAGGAGTTGTTGACTTCAACACTGATACTAAAGGTCGTTGACATGAACACAGACTTCTTGGTATGCACTGATGCATCCAAGGAAGGCTTAGGTAGAGTCTTGATGTAAGACGGATGAGTGATCACTTACATCTCAAGGAAACTGAGAAGGCATGAGGAGAATTACGCGATGCACGATTTGGAGTTGTTAGCCATCGTTTATGCCTTGAAGGTTTGGAGACACTACCTTGTTGGATGAAAATTTGAACTAAAGACTGACCACTATGGACTACAACACATCTTTACGCAAAGCGACCTGAACGCGCAACAACAACGTTGGTCGGAATTTCTTAGAGAGTACAACTTCGAGATTACTTACATAAAAGGAACAGTGAACCGAGTGGTAGATGCATTGATTCAGAGACCATGCATATTTTTGGTGTTGCCTCTTCAGACGAATCTACGTGAAAATATTCTACTTTACAGCGTGACGATGACTAGTACAAAGAGGTCAAGGGTTTTATTGGACAAAACACAATGATGGTACCTAGATTTGAAGGATTTTCGTTTCATAGCAATGGTTTATTGAGGTTTAAAAATTAGATTTACGTACCGTCGAACGACGAGTTGAGGATGTTGATCCTAAGAGAGGCTCATAGAGTCATCTACATGGCTCACCTGGGAGTCACGAAGATGAGGGCAGACCTTAAACCCTTATTCTTCTGGAAGGGATTGAAGGCAGACATAGTCAACTATGTGGCCAGATGTCTAGAATGTCAACAGGTAAAGGTTGAACATAGACACCCAGCAGGATTATTACAATCACATGCTATTCCGGAATCGAAATGGGAGGTTATTTCGATGGATTTTAGTGTTGGATTGCCACTGACGGCAAGGAGACATGACTCTATTTTCATAGTAGTAGACACTCTGACGAAAAGTGTTCACTTTATTCATGTGTGTACAATGTATCAGGCACCTGACATAACTAGAGTTTTCATCAGTGAGATTGTGAGGTTGCATGGCATGCCTAAGAGGATTATATATGATCGAGGATCGATGTTTACTAGACGATTTTGGATGAGTTTCCAAGAGGCCTTGGGAACCCAACTTAACTTTAGTACTGCGTATCACCCGGAGACTAATGGGTAGACTGAATGAATGAACTAGACCTTGGAGGACATTTTGTGCATGTACGTGATGGACCAACAAAATCATTGGGAAGAATTCTTACCATTAGTGGAATTCGCTTATAACAATAGTTACCAAATCACCATTAAGATGGCACCTTTCGAGTTTCTTTACGGGTGACCGTGTCGGACGACTTTGAGTTGGAATTGGCTTGAGGATAGGATTCTGGTGGGACCAGAAGCGATCCAGGAAATGGAAGAGAAAATTCAAACGATAAGACAAAGAATTAAAGAAGCACAGGATAACCAGAAGAGTTATGTCGATGTGCACCGTGTCGACCATAGTTACGAGGTTGGCGATCGAGTCTTCTTACGGGTTAAACCACATAAGAGTTCGATCACATTTGAAAAGGGAGATAAAATCTCTCCTAGGTTCGTGGGACCTTTCGATATTATGGAGAGAAAGGGGTCTGTGGCCTATATACTTTCCTTGCCTGATTCTTTGAGGTGTATGCACGATGTTTTTCACGTCTCTGTTTGAGACATTTTGTTTAGTGATCTTACACATGTTTTGACTTGAGCACCTGGTGGGTGTCGGATGAGGGGGTGCTCACGGCTGAGTCGATCCGCATCTTTGATCATCACATTCGACAACTACGGCGTCGAACGATGGAGCAGGTCAAGTTCCAGTGGGACAACTATAGTCCGCACTTGGCGACTTGGGAGGACGCATATGATATGCGCCATTAATTTCCATTTGTGTTTGATAGATAGAATTATGATACTCTAATACACATTAGGCCCTTAGTCTCCCACAAGTTCACCTGGCAGAGTATTGACTCCAGGAGTTTTTGATGTCTACTAAGTCAGTCAAGAGGTGAGTGGCACTCTTGGAGCACATGGTGCATCCTGAAGGGCACATTGTGCAAGAAAAATGGAAAGAGGTGAGTGGCACCCTTGGAGCACGTAGTGAGTCCTGAAGGGCATGTCGTGCAAGGGAAACAAATTAAGGCGAGTGGCACCCTTGGAGAACCTAGTGCGTCCTGAAGGGCACGTCACGTTGTTGATGATAAATGAATAAACCCAGATGGCCTTAGGATGAATAACGTGTTAATAAGTTTTAAAAACAAATTCCCTAATAAAATTTCGCCCAATACGAAAATTTAAGGTCTAAGTCTAAATTATGCTAGTGGTAAAATTTTATCTATCTATTTAAAAATAAAAGTAAAAATAAAAACAACATAAATAATAATTATACAATTCGTTAAATCTTGTAATAATAAGGGGGTAAGCAATTTAAATGATTCATAAAAATCTGTTAGGGTAAACTTAAAAAAAAGGGAAAATAATTGTTTTATTATTTATGATAATTTAAAATTATTAACTAAAAAGGGAAAAAGAAAAAAGGGGGTTAATTTATACACCTGCCAATTTGCGTCCTAAATGAAAAGGGGAAAGAGAGAAATCTAAAATATTTAGGAAACTAGGAAAAGAGGGAAACATAAGAAGAAAAGGGAAACCCAAGGGAAAAAGCAGAAAGTCAAACTTAGTAAGGTATCTACCATTAAGAACTTTCTAATTTAAAACTGAACTAGCAAATTGATAATGGGGAAGGTCATTAAAACCTGTAAGACAATTTGGGGACACCTAGGAGCAATTCTAGGAGTGACTCTAGGTGGGTGAGGGAAATAAGAGAATTTAATTAATTAAAGAAATTAATTTGTGGAGGAATGAAGGGGATGGGTGACACTTGTACGGGGAGGAATTTTTAGGATTTAATTTTTAAAAACTTAATTAAATGAGATTTTAGGAAAGTAAGGGACTTCGAAACTCTATATAATGAAGGGAGAAGAAGGATGAAGGATATATTCTATTTCTGTAACGTTACACTGCAGAAATATCTACTTGACTGACTTAGCTTGTGGGAGTTGGGATACCCAGCTCGGTGATGAGTGGTAGCTCGGCCTTGCGCGGCGAGCTAGGAGCTAGCTGAATCTCTGGATAGTGTGTGTGGCCCCTTTGCAGCTCGAGAGGCTAAGGGGGAAGAAGAGTACCCCTAGCATTGGCTGGGAGGTACCAGTGAAGTCTCGTCGGTCGACAAGTAGGAGTTGCATGGAGCGTCGGACGTCACTCAGAGCAGGCGATCAGACAATGGTACACTCTCTTCATTTTTGTATGGTAGATTGTTGTAGTATTTATGCTTGGATCTGCATGTTTAATGGAGTAAGTAAACTGATTGTCTAGATTGATGACTGAATTTATTTCATAGTCTAGCTCGATGATTGATTGACTCCCATGGCCTTCGTTTCCCTGCATGTCTTGACCTCCTTGTGGTGTTTGATTGTGACCATTGTGGTGGTTTTTCCTATCATCCCTAGCTCATCAGTTCTCGCCTGGGTAGTAGGCCAGGAGCCTCATCTACGGTCGTCGCTTCGGCATTAATAGACCTATGGATCTCAATGCCCTGCCTTTCTATGCAAGGATGATGAGCAAAGGACGAACCTATTAGTTGTCTACCTCCATTGTTGTCCTTGGATGATTGGATCCTTTCGGTTCTCTTACTATTGTCTGCAATTTGTATTGGTATTCTGGAAATGGAAAAGCAAATTGATTCATGTCTGCATTTTGTATTTGTATTCTGGCAATGGAAAAAGGAATTGATTCATGTCTACATTTTGTATTGGTATTTTGGCAATGGAAAAATGAATTGATTCATGTCTGCATTTTGTATTTGTATTCTGGAAATGGAAAAACGAATTGATTCATGTCTGCATTTTGTATTGGTATTCTAGCAATGGAAAAACGAATTGATTCATGTCTGCATTTTGTATTTGTATTCTGGCAATGGAAAAACGAATTGATTCATGTCTGCATTTTGTCTTGGTATTCGGGAAATGGAAAAACGAATTGATTCATGTTTGAATTTGGTATTGGTATCCTGGAAATGGAAAAACGTTTTTTCTTTTAAATGTTGCCAGAGTTTTCTGTTTTAAATGCCCATGTTTTTCTTTTGAATGAGACAAAGATTGTCGTTTAAAATTGCAAACATTTTTGCTTTCAAATGAGACAGAGTTTTCTATTTTAAATGCCCACATTTTACCTTCAAATGAGACCGAGATTGTTGTTTTAATTGCCCATGTTTTTGCTTTCAGATGAGACTGATTTTACTGTTTTAAATGCGCACGTTTTTTCTTTCAAATGAGACTGAGTTTGTTGTTCTAAATGCCCACGTTTTTTCTTTCCGATGATGGACTGAGTTGCTGTAGAAATCACCCACGAATTTATCCTTTTAAATCTTGAATTCACTTGCCGGAATGACCACGGTTTTGGTAAATAAAAATTGACTATGTGCATGTTGAATTCACCCACCCTTTTTTTTTGCTATTCAATTCATAACTGACTTGCAGTAATGACCACGATTTCTCCTTCAAACTGTGACTACGTTTTCCCTTGAGTGATGGACTATGTTGATGTTGATTGGATACGTTTGCCTTTAATTGTTGCGTTGCTGACGATTGGGCACAATTGGCCACCATGTGGGCACAATGTTTTTGCTAATTTTTCCACAACGAATTAAATGGATAACAGTTAGTTAAATGCCTTACTATTGCTAGATTCATTGCTATGTAATGGTCGCATTAAATGCCTTGATTTTTGTCAACAAATAAAATGGATAACAGTGAGTTAATGCCTTGTTATTGCTAGATTCATTGTTATGTAATGGTCATATTAATTGCTAGAACAATTGCTACAACAATGTAAATGGCCAACAGATTCATTCTTGGATTAAATGACATAGCGAGTTAAATGTTAACTAACACCTTAAATGCCTTGCTATTGTTATGACAACAGTCATGTAAAATACCTTGTTAGTGTGCTTTTAATTGTCTTGTTAATGGTCATGTAATTTCCTTATTATTTCTATATTAATTGTTAAGTAACCACTATGTTAACTTCCTCGATAAATTGCTCCAACCCTGCTAATAGTTAGTAGTTTCCTTCTAATATTATTAGACAGATAGTATTGTTAGTTCGGTCAATATAACTAGACTACATGTTGAGATTTAATTGTTCATAAGTGTTATAATTATAAAATTCTACTTTAAGATTGTAAATGTTGTTATTTAAGTTAATGTCTAGTTGGGTGGAGAATTTGGATTAACATAGACTTGACCGATTAGGTTGTGTTAAAGATTAAAATTTGATTGGTAAGTAAGGAATGGATTGCAAATTTTAGACTCGCTAGATTGAATTTTAATGAAGGATAGAGGGCATTTATAATTATGGTTTTAGTATTGACCATTTAGATTTGAAAAATTAATTGTATTAACATTTATTTAGTCGATGCATTATTGTCTAATTGTAACTTGACGTGCCCCGTTAGAATGGAACCCTTGTTAAAATTGAATGTAATCATAGACCGGTTAGACTGGGTGATTGGTGGGGGCGGGGATGATGTCGTNTCCTCGATAAATTGCTCCAACCCTGCTAATAGTTAGTAGTTTCCTTCTAATATTATTAGACAGATAGTATTGTTAGTTCGGTCAATATAACTAGACTACATGTTGAGATTTAATTGTTCATAAGTGTTATAATTATAAAATTCTACTTTAAGATTGTAAATGTTGTTATTTAAGTTAATGTCTAGTTGGGTGGAGAATTTGGATTAACATAGACTTGACCGATTAGGTTGTGTTAAAGATTAAAATTTGATTGGTAAGTAAGGAATGGATTGCAAATTTTAGACTCGYTRGATTGAATTTTAATKAAGGATAKAGGGCATTTATAATTATGGTTTTASTATTGACCAYTTAGATTTGMAAAATTAATTGTATTAACRTTTATTTAGTSGAYRCATTATTGTCTAATTGTAACTTGACGTGCCCCGTTAGAATGGAACCCTTGTTAAAATTGAATGTAATCATAGACCGGTTAGACTGGGTGATTGGTGGGGGCGGGGATGATGTCGTGTGGGCTGGTGTCACCCCTTGTCTTCATCCTCTTGTGTCTTGTCAACCTTTGTGTGGGGTAGGTATAGTCTCCTAGTCAGTATTCGGTTCCTAGCTCATCGCAGTTTTCTTACGTTTTGGTCCCTTTTGTTTTGTGCCAAGGTTATTGACGCATCTATCACCCAGGGAATGACATGATTCCTCATGAGGGGATCATGGTGTGCCCTGGGGATAGCGGTGAATGAGATATTGGTCGGAGTAGGTTCTTTTGTGTGAGTTCTGACGAGTGTGCAAGTTTCTCTTGGCACAAGGGTTGAACGCCTTTAGGCGTTAGGTCTGCGTGCCTTGAGGTTCTAGTATTTGTTCATCTAGGCTGTGATGTCGGGATGGGGGTGTTGTGCCTTAGATTTTAGGCGTGGTCGTGTTTGTGTTGAAAGGGTATTCATTCCTCCTTGTTGTTCTATGCTTGATTTACCTAATTTCCCTTGTGTTAGTGAGTGGAGTCATAGTTGCTCATTTGCCTGGAATGCTTGCCTGTGTTCGTCGTCAGTGGTGTGGTTAATTGTCATTGTCGTTGCATTTCTTCCAAAACTCAAAAAAAACAAAAAACAAATTTGCACTGTTGTTTTCTAGTAGTCATAATGAAGAGGGGTCATTACATATGGTATCAGAGAGGGTTCAACCCTACAACTGTGGATCACCAGGCTTTCCACTGTAGTAAACCCGTGAGTATTAACCCTTGTGTTAAGTAAAAACCTTAATGTGTCCTCGTGGAGATCGCATTTAGAGGGTGCCCCTGAGGGTCCACAACGCGCCCTAGCTAGTACCGTTAGCATCCTCTGAGATCTTGAGAGAGATGAGTTCTAGCATCCACGAGTGTCACAGATGATGGTGTCGTCGAATCATAGTTGTAGAGGAAGGCATGTGCTTTACAATTTGCATTTACGACCTCCAACATGAAGGTACACATGGTGGTATTTCGACTGAAGGGAGGTGCTCTTTTATGGTGGAAGACACTCCTGCCCCTTTTGAACATGGTCGTCGATGACGTGTCATGGAAATTGTTTGAGGAACGGTTCCAGGAGAGGTATGTTTCTAAGGAATTTGTTGAGCATCAACTCAACGAGTTCGACACCTTGCGACAAGGTAGCCACGCGGTGCCTGAGCATGAGGCCTGTTTTGGAGTTGCTTCGGTATTCTCCGCACCAAGTTACCCAAAAACTTAAGGTCAAGAAGTTTGAGTTTGGACTTATTGTTAGAATTCATCTTCTACTTCGGGTACCAGGAGTACTGGACTGAAGAAGGGGTGTTGGATGTGTGGGGAGTCACACTACCAGTGCTACTGCCCAGTGGAGAGGACTAGAGTGCCTGGATCAGCTGGACCCACTACCATGGGAGATATGGGCAATGCCCATGGGATTTATGCAGTGGTGAATAACCGCCAGGCAGAGCAATAGTCAACTGTGCTCGAGACGTCAGGTACTATCGCTGACCAGACCCTTAGTATTTTGAGAGATCCTGGTGCTACCGAGAGTTTCATTTTGGGTGCAGCGCTAAAAAGGATTAAGGTAAAGGCAATCTAACATGATGATTTTATCTTCGTAGAGATGGCTTTGGGAGCCAAACAGAAGGTTGGAGAAAAGGTTACGGGCTATACCCTTAACCTGGGATATTTTATCACTAGGTCCAACCTGTACATCACGATATTAGGATCTTATGACGTCATGATTGGTATGGACTGGTTGGAATCGCATGAGGCGATACTCAAATGTAAGATGAAATGGTTGAGATTGGTCGATGATGAGGGGAAAAGATGATTGATTGTAGGTCAAAACTAGGGATTTTCCCTGAGGTTCATCTCTTCCTTACAGCTACAAAAGAGCATGCACAAAGAGTGTAAGCTTTATGAGATCCTTGCATTAAACGAGAAGGGACTAGTGGAAAGTCTAGAACACCTTCCGATGGTGAGAGAGTTTGTAGACATCTTTCTAGGGGAGTTACCTGGGATGCCGTCAAAGAGGGAATTGGAGTTTACTATAGACCTAAAACCAGGGAAACAACCAATAGATAGAACACCTTATCGGATGTCAACCCCGGAGTTACAAGAGTTGAGAATGAAGCTGAAGGAATTGCTGGACCTGGGACTGATACGTCCAAGTGTGTCACCGTGGGGTGTGTCTATTATTTTCATATGAAAGAAGAATGGGTCGTGGAGGCTCTGCATTGATGACCATCAATTGAACAAGGCCACGATCAAGAATCAATATTTGTTGCCGAGGATTGATGGTCTGTTTGATCAGATGAAGGGTGCGACGGTGTTCTCAAAGATTGTTTTGCGATCAGGGTATCACCAGTTACATATCAAGGAGGATGATGTCCCTAAGAATTCCTTTAAGACGAGGTTGGGAAATTTTGAGTTTATTGTTTTACCGTTTGGACTGACAAATGCCCCAGGGGTATTTATGAGTTTGATGAACGGGGTGTTCCGCGAGTACTTGGACAAGTTCATCTAAGTATTTATTGACAATATTTTGATTTACTCTTGGATGAAGGAGGATCATGACGAGCACTTACGCTTGGTACTACAGTGTTTGCGAGAGCACAAATTGTATGGGAAGTTGTCCAAATGCTCATTTTATCAATCGAAGATTCACTACTTAGGACATGTCATCTTCGGTGAAGGTATCGTCATGGATCCAACCAAGGTGGAGGCTATTATGGAATGGACTGCGTCAATGAATTTTCTAGAAGTGCGTAGCTTCATGGGTTTAGCAGGATACTATCGACGGTTCATTGAGGGATTTTCAAAGGTAGCAAATCCGATCATGGAATTGCAGAAGAAAAACAAGAAGTTTGTTTGGAACAAGAAATGTGCGGAAGCATTTCGGAGGCTCTATAATATACCAGATATAAAAAGTATGCAAAAGAAAAATAAAATGCTAGAAATGGTAGAATAACAGTAATATAACCAGCATAATATCCACAATAACACATAAATGATATAAGAACAACAACAAAAGTAGCACTTTGATTCAGAAAGCAATGTTCACGGACCTCTTCGAGGGGGCAACCTCCAGTCGAGCAACACTATGTTACAATAATCTCCAAGCTAGGGTTTTCATACCCTTGAACCTTATTTATACTAAATATGTCTATCAAGAGAAGCATCTAGAGGAAGATCCTTCTAGAAGAGGAAGCTTCTATTAGGTCTTCTTACATCCACCTTATTCTATTTTATTGAAAGGCCTTATTAATATTGACCTTTATTACATCCTAATATATTGATCTACCTATGTGCGGGTTAGGACCCTAACATGTCTGCCCCCTTAAAAACAACCTTGTCCTCAACGCTTGAGATGTGGAAACTGCTACGGAATGGTAGTTGGTTCCCAAGTGGCATCTGTTGGAGTTGTATCTTTCCACTGGACTAGCACTTCCTTGATGGTTTGCTAACGTAGGTGATGCTCACGTTGTTCCAAAAATGCTTCTGTCTATAGCCAAATGGATCCTTCTTCAGCTAACTCGGAAAGGTTGGTTTGAATTTGGTACCTATTTCCAATCACCTTCTCTAAGCATGCAACATGAAAAATAGAATGTAGCTTTGACTGACTGGGCAGAGCTAACTGATAGGTGACTTTTCCCACATGCTTGAGAACTGTATAAGGACCATAAAACTTGGGCACTAGCTTTTGACACTGCTTGTCCTTGAGGGAAGTTTGCTTGTATGGTTGTAGTCGCAGAAACACCTGATCCCCTTCTGCAAATTGACGTTCAGAGGGACCTTGATCTACTTGTTGCTTCATGCGATTCTGTGCCATGACCAAGTTCTCTTTAAGGGTACAAAGAATATCCTCTCGAACTGTAAGTGTTTGGTCAACCTCCTGGACCTTCGAGGTACCCAGTAAGTATGAGAGAACTGAAGGGGGCTTCTGTCCATATACCACTTCAAAAGGAGTCATGCGTGTAGTTGTATGGTAGAAAGTTTTGTACCACCATTCAGCTAGGGGTAACCATTGAGCCCACTGATTTTTCTTTTCAGAGGCAAAACACCTTAGATATGTTTCCAAACACTTGTTAACAACTTCTGTTTGACCATCAGTTTGGGGATGATAAGCTGTGCTTAGATGAAATTGGGTGCCCTGTTGCTTAAACAGTTCTTGCCAAAAATTTCTTGTGAAAGTTTGGTCATGATCAGAAACAATAGAGTGCAGCATGCCATTAAGAACTTTCTAATTTAAAATTGAACTAGCAAATTGATAATGGGGAAAGTCATTAAAACCTGTAAGACAATTTGGGGACACCTAGGAGCGATTCTAGGAGTGACTCTAGGTGGGTGAGGGAAATAAGAGAATTTAATTAATTAAATAAATTAATTTGTGGAGGAATGAAGGGGATGGGTGACACTTGTATGGGGAGGAATTTTTAGGATTTAATTTTTAAAAACTTAATTAAATGAGATTCAAGGAAAGTAAGGGACTTCAAAACTCTATATAATTAAGGGAGGAGAAGGATGAAGGATCTCTTCTATTTGCATAACATTACGCTGCAAAAATCTCTACTTGACTGACTTAGCTTGTGGGAGTTGGGATACCCAACTCGATGGGGAGTGGTATCTTGGCCTTTCGAGGCGAGCTGGGAGCTAGCTGAATCTATGGATAGTGTGTGTGGCCCCTTTGTGGCTCAGGGGGCTAAGGGGGAAGAAGAGTACCCCTAGCATTGGTTGGGAGGTACCGATGAAGTATCGTCAGTCGACAAGCAAGAGTTGCATGGAGCACGTGGGACGTCACTCAGAGCGGGCGATCAGACAACGGTACACTCTCTTCATTTTTGTATGGTAGATTGTTGTAGGATTTATTCTTGGATCTGCATGTTTAATGGAGTAAGTAAACTGATTGTCTAGATTGATGACTGAAGTTCTTTCATAGCCTAGCTTGATGATTGATTGAATCCCATAGAATTTGTTTCCCTGCATGTCTTGACCTCCTTGTGGTGTTTGATTTCTACCATTGTGGTGGTTTTTCTTATCATCCCTAGCTCATTATTCCTTGCCTGGGTAGTCAGACAGGAGCCTCATCTATTATCGTTTCTTCGACGTTAATAGACCTATGGATCTCAACGCCCTGCCCTTTTGTGCGAGGATGATGAGAAAAGGATGAACCTATCAGTCGTCTGCCTCTGTTGTTGTCCTTGGATGATTGGATCCTTTCGGTTCTCTTACTGTTGTCTGCAATTTGTATTGGTATTCTGGCAATGGAAAAACGAATTGATCCATGTTTTCATTTTGTATTTGTATTCTGGCAATGGAAAAACAAATTGATTCATGTCTGCATTTTGTATTGGTATTCTGGGAATGGAAAAATGAATTGATTCATGTCTGCATTTTGTATTTGTATTCTGGAAATGGAAAAATGAATTGATTCATGTATGCATTTTATATTGGTATTTTGGCAATGGAAAAATGAATTGATTCATGTCTGCATTTTGTATTTGTATTCTGGCAATGGAAAAATGAATTGATTCATGTCTGCATTTTGTCTTGGTATTCGGGCAATTGAAAAACAAATCGATTCATGTTTTCATTTGGTATTGGTATCCTGGAAATGGAAAAGTGTTTTTGCTTTTAAATGTTGCCAGAGATTGTCATTTTAAATGCCCATGTTTTGCTTTCAAATGAGATAGAGATTGTCATTTAAAATTGCCCACGTTTTTGCTTTCGAATGAGACTGAGTTTGTTGTTTTAAATGCCCACGTTTTGCCTTCAAATGAGACCGAGATTGTTGTTTTAATTTCCCATGTTTTTTCTTTTAGATGAGACTGAGTTTACTGCTTTAAATGCCCACGTTTTTTCTTTCAAATGAGACTAAGTTTGTTGTTCTAAATGCCCACATTTTTTCTTTCAAATAAGACTGAGTTTGTTGTTTTAAATGCCCACGTTTTTGCTTCAAATGAGACTAAGATTGTAGTTTTAAATACCCATGTTTTTTCTTTCCAACGATGGACTGAGTTGCTGTAGAAATCACCCACGAATTTATCCTTTTAAATCTTAAATTCACTTGCCGGAATGACCACAGTTTTTGTAAATAAAAATTGACTGTGTACATGTTAAATTCGCCCACCCTTTTTTTTTCTATTCAATTCATAACTAACTTGCATCAATGACCATGATTTCACCTTCAAACTATGATTGTGTTTTCCCTTGAGTGATGGACTGCGTTGATGTTGATTGGATACGTTGGCCTTTAATTGTTCAGTTGTTGTCGACTGGGCACGATTGGCCACCATGTGGGCACTGCGTTTTTGCTAATTTTTCCACAGCGAATTAAATGGATAACAGTTAGTTAAATGACTTACTATTTCTAGATTCATTGCTATGTAATGGTCGCATTAAATGCCTTGATTTTTGCCAGCAAATAAAATGGATAACAGTGAGTTAAATGCCTTGTTATTGCTAGATTCATTGTTATGTAATGGTCATATTAATTGCTAGAACAATTGCTATAGCAATGTAAATGGCCAGCAGATTCATTCTTGGATTAAATTACACAGCGAGTTAAATGTTAACTAACACCTTTAATGCCTTGCTATTGTTGTATTACTTGTTATGACAACAGTCATGTAAACTACATTGTTAGTGTGCTTTTACTTGACATGTTAATGGTCATGTAATTGCCTTGTTATTTCTATATTAATTGTTAAGTAACCGTTATGTTAATTTCCTCGATAAATTGCTCCAGCCCTGCTAATAGTTAGTAGCTTCATTCTAATATTATTAGACATATAGTATTGTTAGTTCAGTCAATATAACTAGACTACATGCTGAGATTTAACTGTTCATAAGTGTTATAATGATAGAATTCTACTTTAAGATTGTAAATGTTGTTATTTAAGTTAATGTCTAGTTGGGTGGAGAATTTGGATTAACATAGACTTAACCGATTAGGTTGTGTTAAAGATTAAAATTTGATTGGTAAGTAAGGAATGGATTGCAAATTTTAGACTTGTTGGATTGAATTAGGGCATTTATAATTATGGTTTTAGTATTGACCACTTAGATTTGCAAAATTAATTGTATTAACGTTTATTTAGCGGACGCATTATTTTCTAATTGTAACTTGATGTGCCCCATTAGAATGGAACCCTTGTTAAAATTGAATGTAATCATAGACGGGTTAGACTGGGTGATTGGTGGGGGTGGGGATGATGTCGTGTGGGCTGGCGTCACCCCTTGTCTTCGTCCTCTTGTGTCTCTTCAAACTTTGTGTGGGGTAGGTATAGTCTCCCATTCAGTATTCGATTCCTAGCTCATCGGAGTTTTCTTGAGTCTTGGTCCCTTTTGTTTTGCGCCAAGGTTATTGACGCATCTATCACCCAGGGAATGACATGATGCTTGATGAGGGGATCATGGCACACCCTGGGGATAGCGGTGAATGAGATATTGGTTGGAGTAGGTTCTTTTGTGTGAGTTTTGACGAGCGTGCAAGTTTCTCTTGGCACAAGGGCTGAATGCCTTCGGGCATTAGGTCCACATGCCTTGAGGTTCTAGTATTTTTTCATCTAGGCCATGATGTCGAGATGGGGTAGTGTCCCTTAGCTTGTAGGCATGGTCATTTTTACATCAAAAGGGTAGTCGTTCCTCCTTGTTGTTCTACGCTTGATTCACCCAGTTTATCTTGTGTTAGTGAGTGGAGTCATAGTTGTCTATTTGCCTGGAATGCGTGCTTGCGTTCGTCATCAGTGGTGTGGTTAACTGTCATTGTCGTCACCTTTCTTCCAAAACTCTAAAAAAAAAAAAAAAAATTTACATTGTTGTTTACTGGTAGTCGTAACGAAGAGGGGTCGTTACATATGGTATCAGAGCGGGTTCAACCCTGCGACTGTGGATCGCCAGGATTTTCACTATAGTAAACCCATGAGTATTAATCCCTGCGTTAAGTAAAAACCTTAATGTGTCCTCGTGGAGATTGCATTTAGAGGGCGTCCCTGAGGGTCCACAACACGCCCTAGCTAGTACCATTAGCATCCTCCGAGATCTCGAGAGAGATGAGTTCTAGCATCCACGAGTGTCACGAATAGTGGTGTCGTTGAATCATAATTGTAGAGCAAGGCATGTGCTTCACACTTTGCATTTACGACCTCCAACATGAAGGTCCACATGGTGGTATTTCGACTAAAGGGGAGTGCTCTTTTATGGTGGAAGACACTCCTGCCCCTTTTGAACATGGTCATCGGTGACGTTTCATGGGAACTTTTCGAGGGACAGTTCCAAGAGAGGCATGTTTCTAAGGAATTCATTGAGCATCAACTCAACAAGTTCGATGCCTTGCGACGAGGTAGCCGCACGGTGCCCGAGTACGAGGCCCGTTTTGGAGCTGCTTAGGTATGCTCCGCACCAAGTTACCCAAAAACTTAAGGTCAAGAAGTTCAAGTTTGGCCTTATTGTTAGAATTCATCTTCTACTTTGGGTACCAGGAGTACTGGACAGAAGAAGGGGTGTTGGATGTGTGGGGAGCCACACTACCAGCGCGACTGCCTGATGGAGAGGACTAGAGCGTCTAGATCAGTTGGACCCACTACCAAGCAAGATATGGGCAAGGTCCATCGGATTTATGCAGCGGTGAATAACCGACAGGCAGAGCACCAGTTGATTGTGCTCAAGACGTTGGGTACCATCGTTGACCAAAAAATATAGACTTTGAATGGAATTGTTTAAGAAAACTTACCTTAAAAAAAATCTCTTTGATATAGGAAGAAATTGCTAATGAAAACCTCCACTTACAACAAAATTGTTGAAGAAAATATTCAATTTAGAAATTATATCCCCAAAAATTGAAAAATAGAGAAAATGTTGCTCCAAAAAGTGAAAAATAGTGAAAATGTTTCCCAAGAAAGCCAAAATAATGAAAAATGTAGAGTGAGTTAGTGCACAAATGTGATAATACGATTTCAGTTGAAATAATTTATATGTTTTCATGCTATAATGTTGCATCCCCCTATTTTTTCCGGCCAAGAGATGTTTCTATTTTCCACTTTTCAGCCGAACTATTGATCTTGAGCCGGAAGTTAGTGTTTTTCGACCGAAAGTTAGTTTTTCCATTAAAACTAACTTTCGATCGCACTAATAGTTTAGTCAAAAACCTATAACTATGACAGTTTCCAGAAAATTAGGTGTTCACTTTAGATTACTCCAACTTTGGAAGGATCAGACTCCTTAAATTTCCGCAAGTCTGGTTTCAGAACAATACCAACATTTTTAGAATTGAATCTACTTTCATTCGATGCAATTTGTATTCAATTTAATTGTTTTTTTAGTAATTTTAGTTAATTTTATAAAAAAACATATTTGCATATTATTTTTATATGACATAATGATTCAGTAAAATGAAAAATCAATATCTGCAATAATACACAGTCGAAAATTACGGAAAAATTATATTATGAAATCTTTCAGTGTCTTCTTCAAAAGGGCATTTTTAGGTTTTAATTTTAAATACAAATTAAGGTAGATACATGGTGTCGAACTAAACATGTTTAAAATCTGCAACTTTTTCAAATTGGTCAAATTCAAAAAATTGTAGCAATTATAATATTCATTTGTTGTCTTCAAAACTATAGTCATACTTTAATAGATTTTGTTTAGATTGTTGCAACATATTTCATTTTTCATAAAAAAAAAGTATAATAATGAGTGAAATGATGCCAATAAACATGACTCAGTATGGGTCCCTTCATTTTTAAGGAACATATTGTCAAACAATCGCTAAATTGACATATCAAATGTCAATAAAAAAAATTCAAAAATAATCAATAGAAAGCTAACAAAATTCATGACAAGTTTTTTTTTTACTGTAAAGTGAAATTCTAAATAAATAAAAAATATTTTTGTTTACCGGAAGTTGAAAAACTTAAAATGTATTTTATTTTCTCAAAAAATAAGGAAAATAGACACCCACATTCATGATTTTACCTTTCATGAGATTTGAATTGGAAGGAATTAAATGTGAACTCAAAGGGTTGAAATCTTTACCTTCTCAAGTCATCAACTCTCATATAATGAAAAAGCTCCTAAAAAAGGGTAGCAAGGGAGTGGTGGTTAAACTTTATTCTATGGAAGTTAAGCAAGAAGATGAAAATATTTTAGAGGAATTAAGATGCACCTTGGAAGAGTACTATAAGGTCTTCCAAGAAATTCCTAAAGGTCTACCTCCATCTAGAGATCATGAACATCAAATCAAGCTAATACCTAGAAGTAATCCTCCTAATAAAAGGTATTATAGATATCCTCATTATAAAAAGGGGGAGATTGAGAAAAGAGTACAGGACATGTTGGATTCGAGTATTATTGAATCAAGCATGAGTTCATTTTCATCTCAAGTAGTAATGGTGTGAAGAAAAGATAATTCTTGGAGGATATGTCTTGATTATAAATATCTAAGAAAAATCACCACAAAGGATAAATTCCCTATTCCAAATATTGATGAGCTATTAAATGAGCTTCATGGAGTGGTTTATTTTACAAAGCTAAATCTTAAATCAAGATACCACTAGATCAGATTAAGAAAATATGGCATTCCCAAAAGAAATTTTAGAACTCATGATGGGCACTATGAGTTTTTGGTTATGCCTTTCGGGTTGACTAATGCCCCGTCGATGTTTCAAAGCCTTATGAAAAAAAAAATTGATTCCATCTTAGAAATTTTATGTTGGTTTTATTTGATGATCTATACTTATCTATAACAAATCATGGGAAGACCATATTAAACATGTAGATCAAGTCCTGCAAATTCTTGAGAGAAATCAATTGTATGTAAAAATATCACAATGTTCTTTTGGGAAACAATAATTAGAATATTTGGAGTATATTGTTTCAAGGGAAGGGGTTAAGTTGGACCCTCAAAATATCCAAGCTATTAGAAAACTCCCTACTCCTAAGAACATCAAGAGATTTAGAGGTTTTTTGGGTCTTACAAGATATTATCGAAAATTTACTAAGATCTATGCACACATTGCAGGCCCGCTCACATCTCTCTTGAAGAAAAAATCATTTGTATGGAAAGATGAGGCTACTTTGGATTTATCTATCTTAAAGGATACCATGTCTTCTACACCAATATTGGAAACTCTTGATTTTGGTAAAATATTTATAGTAGAATATGATGTGTTAGGACTCGGGAATTAGAGAAGCATTGACAGAAGAAGGGAGACCATTGGCTTTTGAAAGTAAACAATTCAGGGGGAAATAATTGGTGAAATATAAATATGAAAAATATATGGAATAAATTTTACATGCAATACAGAAATGGTGATAGTATCTCATTTAGAGGCACTTTAAAGTCAAGAAAAACCATGATAGCCTCGAGTACTTTTTGGAGCAAAGATTTTTATCAGAAGAACAACAAAAATGGGTAGTAAAAATGAAAGGGTTTGATTTTGAAATTATTTAAGAAAAAGGGAAGGAAAATGTAGTAACATATTCTATTTCTAGAATAGAAGAATCCTCAAGCTTATTTCTATTACATATTCTATTCCCCTATGGCCAGAAGAAGCTCACCATGAATGGAAAAATGACAACAATACTAAAAAAAATGTATAAAGGAAGGGATGAACTTTGTGGAACAATGGGAGTGGAAGGGAGATATATACTTTGGTACAATGGTAGAATATTTTTATGCCCTCAATCAAAGTTGAAGAAAATTTATTTAGGGAGTCGGGCCATGACTCTTCGATGGAATAAGAGGCAGGGTTCCTTAAAACATATCAAAGGATCAAAACAGATTTCTTTTGGGATAGAATGAAAAAAAAATATTCAAAAAATTGTAAGAGAATGTCAGATTTTCCAAAGAAATAGAGAGACAGTGAAATCTTCAGGGTTACTTTAGGATTTACACATAACTAATCGAAGATGGGAAGAGATATCAATGGACTTCATTGTAGGGTTACCAAAATATGAAAGTAAGGATGTCATTTTTGTGGTTATTGATAGACTCACAAAATATGCACATTTTTGCAAAATTGAAAGTACATATACAAAAAGTCAAGTGGTAGAAGTGTTCATGAAGGAAATTCATAGATTTCATGGTCTTCCTAAAGT
>JZKD02S1490501.1:234357-245986 GCA_000966675.3 Picea glauca | reverse complement strand
GTTGAAAGACACACCCTAGTCACTGGGAAGATCATCCAGGTCTTCCATCATTCTTCATTGATTCCACAGTGCTCCCATATTTCGGGTATTATCTTTTAGTTTCTTATTTGTATTCCAGCTAAGATCCCTTTGTCTTTTTATCTAGCCGAGTGTTGTTATTTAATTCATTCGCAGTTGCTTATTTGTATTCTAGCTAAGATCCTTTGTTTGTTGATCTAGTCGAGTATTGTCAGTTTATTCAGCCGCATTCAGCCATTTTGTAATCCACAGAGATATCATAATACAAAATTTGCAGTCCTTTGTCACGTTTATTATTTGTTTGATCATTTATATGCTGTAAACCTTTGATCCTGCACACACATTAGCAACATTTCCTAGACTAGCCAAGTTACGAACATTACACTCTCCAGTCTTGTAGGTTTAGGTCTGTCTAAAGGTGTAATTCATGAGGTTTAGTCTTCCAACTACACCAGGGTCGATGCAGAGCATTTTCTTTCCATAGATCCTTTACATGTAGGGAGTCCCTTGATTGCATTTGTTGATATAGAGGGTTGAGGTCTTCAATAGAGGTTAGATGCGGTTGTTGTTGCTAGGAGTCTTGCTAGAACATGGAGTGTTCTCCATTCCTAATCTCCTAGAAAGCATGCTTTTGTATGAACATTCAATTATTCCAATCAGTATTCCATATATTAGATCCTTGAATTCGATCATTGAATCTAATTAACAACTCTTCTTTGGTTGTGGGCATATATTTTCTTTTCCATATTCTTTCCCAAAGTTCTGTGGGATGCTTGAGACAACACCACCAAAGCTTTCCCCCCATTAGTCGGTTGAGTTTTCCTAGATCTCTGAGCCCTATTCCCCTAAGGATTTAGACTTGCAGATTTTATCCCATCCCACCAGCGCCCACTTTTTGTTTGGGTGATGTCCATGCCACAGGAAACCACGCTGGATGTTTTTGATGGCCCTAATGACATATTGGGGGGTTGCTAGAGAAGTGAATAGGTAAGTTGGAAGATCTTGGAGAACAGATTTTAAAAGAACCAGGCGGGTTGCAAGGTTGAGTGATCTAAAGGTCCAGTTACTGATCCTGTTAGAGATGGAGAGCAGTAGAATGTCCTAGGAGATATTTCATGTTGTTGCTCCTGTGAGGGGAACACCTAGATAATTGGACATAAGGGATCTCTTGAGGATGCCCAGAAGCTGGGAGATGTGGTTTTGAATTTCCACTGGGGTATTGAAGAAATATAGTTGCAACTTATCGAGGTTTAAGGTCATTCCTGAAGCTTCAAAAAAGTCTATGAGGATTGTTTTGAGGTTAATAGCCTCTTGGACGATTGGTGTGTTCATCAGAAGGGTATCATTGACAAGTTGAATGTGAGAGGGGGTAGGCTGAAGGTTATGGAGAGGTAGGCCTTTAATAGAGCCTTCCTCAACTGAGACTTTGATGTAGCGCCCCAGTCCTTCCACCAATATAAAAAAAAAAGGAAGGGGGAGAGGGGGTCCCCTTGTCAAATACCTCTGGAGGGAGAGAAGGGTTGGGAGGGCACTCTGTTGACCAGGATAGAGAATAAAGATGAGGAAGTGAGCCACATGATCCAATCCACCCAAATATTATCAAAGCCAAAGGATTTGAGGAGGGAGCGCATGTATTGCGAGATGATTCTGTCAAAATATTTGGAGAGGTAGATTTTGATGAGCATACCTGGGGATCTTGTTTCTTTCAGTGAGTGGATGACTTCATGGGCCAGGATAACACTGTCCATGATTTTCTTGTCTTCCACATAGACAAGTTTCTCTTTGGAGATGATGTGCGACAATATCGGTTTCAGGCGCAGGGCAATGACCTTGGTGATGATTTTGTAGATAACATTGAAAAGTGCTATCGGTCAAAATTGCTTATGATGTGTTAACCTTTCTTCCTTTGGAATTAGATTGATGAAGGTGGCATTGAAGGATGAGAGAACTTTCCCCGAAGTTCTTGATTCCTCCACAACTTGCTAGACTTCCTCTCTGATCATTGGACAACAGTAGTGGAAGAAGTCTATCATGAAACCATCTGGCCTTGGAGATTTACCTCAGGGCATCTCTTTGACTGCTTGATCCACTTCCTCTTGGGTGATGGGCCTTGTCAGGGCTTCATTTTGTTCATGTGTGACTAGGGAGGGTATGTGCCTGGTGATCTTGTGAATAGTGGGCATTATGTCTTTGATGGGTCCTGTTAGGAGGTCATTGTAGTAGTTGGTAGATTCCTCTGCTATGCTTGCATGGTCCCTGATGGGGTTGCTCGGACCATCTTCTAGTTGAGTGATTCGATTGATGTATTGTCTACGCACCATGGATCCATGGAAGAACTTGGTTTTCCTTTCGCCCTCTTTAAGCCACTACATTTTGGATTTCTGCCTACGAAGTATTTCCTCATGTTCCTTTCTCTCTTCCAGTTCTGCCCTGAGTTCCTCCTCCTCCCTCATTAAGGTTGTCATTCTGTCCCCGGTAATAAAGATCTTTTGCAATGTTTCCAGGCACTGCTCAATTTCCTGCTTTCTTTGCAGAATGTTCCCAAATAGATTCTTATTCCAACTCTTTAACCGTGCTTTAAAGTTTTTTAACCTTTTTTGGAATTTGTACATGCATGTGTCGTGGTCTATTCTTGCTTGTTCCCACCATAATTTTGAAATATTTTTAAAGTATGGGTGAGTGAGCTAGAACTTCTCAAATTTGAAGGGTTTGAACTTGGGAATGGCCCCAGTATCAAGACAAAGCGAGACTGGCCAGTGATCCAAGCCAATTTTTGGGAGGATTTTGGCTTCGATGATCGGATCCTCCAACAACAGGGATTTTGAGATGAGGAAACGATCCAATATACATGCCACATGTTGATGCCCAGATCTGTGATTGGACCAGGTGAAGATATTGTTTCTAGTTTCTATATCTATTAAATCGAGTTGATCTATGAGGGTTCAGTACTTACCACTGTCTTGGTCTAGCCGCTTGGTACCTCCTTTCTTTTCCTCCAACGTTAGGATGATAATGAAGTCACCACCAATCAACCAGTTCTATGAACCCAAAAATGTCTTGATAGTGTCTATTCTTCTCATAAACAGATCTTTGTCCTGAGCAATTTGGGGTCTGTATGCATTTGTAATCATACCTTCTTTGATTGACCCTATGAATTTGAAGCGAGTCGTAAGCGTGTCAAACGTGGAAAAGGGTTGGTCTATGATGATTGTAGTTGGGTTCCACAAGATTTCCAGGCATCCCGCAGCTCCATTTGATTCAGTGTGAACGAAATCACATGCTCTCCAATAGCACCGGAAAATTTCCTCAACTTCTTCCTCGACACATTTTGTTTCTTGTAAAAGGAGAATTTCCAGATTTTCAACATGAATACAGTCTCGAAGAGTCCTTTGCTTGGATCTTCCATTAAGCCCTCTTATATTCCATGTTATGATATTCATCATGATGAATTATGAGGTGGATGGAGATATCCCTCCGTGAGTCTCTGGATATGCCCTGAGTTGAGCATATAGTTTCCTACCTCCTTAATAATTTGATGTGAAAATTTGCACCCTCGTCACTTGCTTTCACGGGAAGTACGTTTGAGCTCAGTGGTCGGGTCTAAGGATATCCCTAGTCTTGAGGTGGAGCCTGCAATAGAGTCTATAAATACTTTATGCACCTTTCTGAGTTGTGCCACTAGGATGGTTTGCAAATCCTTTATGTTGAAGTCTTCCTCCAATTTTTCTAGATATATGTCCGCTAGATCTTGCTCATCAAGCTGCATTAAAATGTCCCCCCCTCCCATGGCTTATCCATATTCTGTTGGCCTGTTGGGCTTGTGTATTGGATTTTTTCTTTGTCTGGTTCTGTTTGGTGCTTAGATTTACCCTTTTCCTTGTCCTGGTTGTCTTTTTTTTGCAGATCTCCAACCTCCTCTTCCTTCGAGAGTTGGTTAAGAATGTCGAAGGAGTTTTTGGTGGTGATTTTTTTAGTACCTTCTTGAGTTTGTTTTTTGGGTGGATGTCTTTTCATGCCTATGACTGTGTTATAGCCTTCCTTTTTCTTCCCCTCTCCTGCTTTTGGGTTCTTGAAATTCAAGGGACGATCACGAAAGAGGTGGCCATGCTTATGGCACTTCATGTAGTGAAAATGAATGTGCTCATAATCAATCGTTTGATTCCAATCCTCATCCTAATATTCTATGGTTATTGAACCTGGTAGAGCCTTTGATATGTCCATGTAGACACACATTCAAGCGTAGGAAGTGTATTTCCTCTCCTTTTTGGCTTCCGAAGATTTCACATATTTTCCCACAGTATTTCCTATTCCCATTAAGATTTCCTCAAGCCAAAACTCCTATGGTAGGGAATATAGTCATATCCATACTGGATCCATTGTGAAGTCTTATTTCTTTGGGATGAAACGATCAGTCCAGAATCTGAGGAATAATCCAATAAAGTTGTAGAAGTATGGCCCATTATCAAAAATATTATCCTTATCTTCCAAACTGTAGAGGATGATCATGAAAAAACCCTTGGAGCTGAGCTACACTTCCTAGTCTCCCTTGGGGTTCCACTAGTCTTTGATCCATCTCATGAGATCTCATTTAGAAGGCCAGAGACCAAGAAAATTTCTAATGAGAGTGTGATCCCTCATGAACTCAGTGTGTTCCCTAATCCTGGTTGAGCTAATGGTATATTGTTGTGGCTTATCTAATTGGGGAATGCATTTCCCTAGTTCCCATCCATGATATGGCATTGGATGAGACGTGCTCAGCTCAACATCCATTTCTTTACTAAATTCTTGTTCCTTGGCTAAGAGATGATCCTGCAGGTGAGGCAACAACTCAAAGGCATGCCTATTAGCTCACAGTCCTTCTCTGTCATTGACGACCACATTCTGGTAAGAGGGGGGTTGCCTCCCCCCTTCTGGGTTCATCCTGTTCGGTCAATGGAAACATACTGGTGCAACATGGATACCTTGGTGTGATTGTTTCGTCTGCAAGGGGGAACGATGCATACATGGTAGGGTTTTTCTAGGGTTTTCGCAGCCTCCGCATCCTCTCTCCAGTCCGTTTCTAATCCACTTTACTATTTACTATTACTATTTAATATTTAGACCAATAGGGACATTGATTTCAATGATAATACTATGAAAAATGATTTAGTATATTAATTAATTGAAGAAATGATACAAAAAAAATTAACACAATGATAAATGATTTAGAACAATTAATTGTGTTGATTTAATGCAAAGAAATATGCATTGATTTAAGTGATGATACAAAAAAGGATTTAACATAATCAAATAGTTGTATTCATTTTAACAATGATATAACATAAGACAATAGGGAGCATTGATTTAATGAAAAATTAGTCAGTGCATTAATTAATTGAAGAAATTATAGGAATGAAGTTAATCCTCTATATTGATTTCAACTATGAGATATAACAAATCATCAAGTGAAATGATTCAAGAATAGCTTAGTGAAAAAAAAATTCAAAAAAGATACGATAAGTTGAAGTTATGTACATTGTTTCATTATATGTGATATATCTATTAATATTTGTGCATTAAAACAAGTATAATATTCATATATATATAACATGTGTCCCTCCTAATACAATAAAAATTGATTCAAGTAGTTGTATTCATTTTAATAATGATATTACATAAAACAATAAGGTGCATTGATTTCGGTGATAATAAAATAACATAAAATAATAAGGTGCCAATGATTTCAGTGACAATACTATGAAAAATGACTTAGTGCATTAATTAATTGAAGAAATGATATGAAAAAAATTAATCCTCTATATTGATTTTAGTGATAAGTTGAAGTCGTGAACTTTGTTTGGTTATATGTGATTTATCTATTACTATTTACTATTTAGAGGATTTCAGTGATGATAGTATAACATAAAATGATTCAATGCATTAATTAATTGAAAAAATGATAAGAAGAAAAATCAATCCTCGATATTAATTTCAACTGCGAGATACAACAAATCATCAAGTGAAATGAATTAGTGTGGAAAAATTTTCAAAACATATATTATAAGTTGAAGGTGCTTCCCTAAATATGGCCCTCTTATAGCAATTTATTGATCTACCTTTCAATTTCTATACTTTCGTTTGTGTTGAGTGGATAAGTTTTGGACTTTGGCAAGGAGCTTGTCATAAATTCAATGGAGCGTTAAATCGTTGAGGAGGTAATCCTTCTAGATTTCTAGTTTTTCAAATACTTTTTCAAAAGGGTGCATTGATTTTAGTGATACTGATATAAAATAAAACAATATGGGGCATTGATTTCAATTATAATACTATAAAAAATGATTCAATGCATTAATTAATTGAAGAAATGACATGTTTTTATCCTAAAATAATAATATAATTTCAAAATAGATATTATAAGTTGAAGTCATGTAACTTGTTTGGTTATGTGTAATTTATATATTACTATTTAGAGCAATAGGAGCATTGATTTCAATGATAATACTATCAAAAATGATATTTCTTTACATAGTAATATATAATATTACTATGTAAAGAAATATGTTTGATGATATAACAAAACATGATTTAGCATAATTAAGTAGGTGCATTCATTTTAACAATGATATAATATAAGACAATAGGGTGCCTCATAAATTCAATGGAGAGTTAAATTAGTAGTTGTGGAGGCAATCCTTGAGGAATGAAGCAATAGGTTGAATTGAATTCAGTGATAGTGATATAACATAAAACAATAGGGTGCATTGATTTTAGTGATAATGATATAACATAAAACAATAGGGTGCATTGATTTGAGTGATAATACTATGAAAAGTGATTCAATGCATTAATTAATTGAAGAAATGATAGGAATGAAATTAATCCTCTATATTGACTTCAACTATGATATACAGTGTGAAATGAATTTAGCAATAACTTAGTGAAAACAAAAATTCAAAACAAATATTATAAGGTGAAGTCATGTACTTTGTTTGGCTATGTGTGATTTATCTATTAGTATTTGCACATTAAAACAATTATAATATTAAGATATATAAAATGTGAAAAAAGTTCCCAACCTAGAAAAGCAAAGGAAGAAAGATTGATATTGATCACTATGTAAATATTTGTAATTTAGTACATTGTTATTATTATCACATTTTTCATCATTCTACATTGTTACTTTTTATATTCAACATATTCCTCATATAACTCATTAACTATACTTTTGATTCATACTTTCTATATTCTCAACAAATTGGTGTAAATTTCAAATGATCATATTAATCTTCGAGATATAGACATACATATTGTTATTGGTCTACAAAGTTTGTGTGGCCTAATCAACATAGATCCATCTTAACCCCAGATCTATCAATAGCGGATAGGGATCAAATATGTGGAAGTGTAGACCTTTAATCTTTCATCAAGTTTTACACTCTAAAAAAGGTTTACACCTCGAGAGATTTGATCCTTCTAAAAGCTTAATAAATCCGAGATTAAAATAAATATATATTGATATAAAGCATTTAGAATAATATATATATATATATATATAACTTCACACATCCTTATAATATTTATAAGATCATCTTACTATTATACCTTACATTTAATTTAATGAAATATACATTGCATTTAATAAATTACAATCTTATTGTTTAACCAATCTAAAACTTCAATCAATTTTTCAAACATCCAGTGAATATGAAATGAGGCAAAATTCGTAAAAACAAAAATCTACCACTTATCAAATACAAGTCCATACTTAAAAATTTAACCAAATTCAATTTTACCGGAAAATGAATTCCCTTTAATGAAGTCATGTATTGTAAGATTGGCTTCCTGGTACCAAGATGTGTTACGTGTGGTTTTATGTAGGCGGTCTTTTTCCGGAGCTTTCCCCCATTTATTTTGTTGAGCGAATGTCATGTAATTCTTTAAAAATATGAAATAATGAGACTGCCTTTTTTTCCACCGGAAAAGTTGCACTAATATATTCAAAAGAATATAATGTTTTACAAAAACAACAATCAAAAGACTACCACAGGGGGCCTGTGTAGTGTTGTTTGCTGTGCACAGGTGTCAAGAAAATACAAAATAAAAGGCTGCATCATGCAGATTGCCAATGTATACAATTTTATCGGCCATGAACTCTATTACAAAGTTGTTGCCGGCTAGTGTACTGTGAGCAGCTTGCTGCCTGTCATGTCTTTTTAGAGTGGACTACCTGTTGAGTAGCACAAATACTGATACAGAACAGAGTCACAATGCCAATGGTGGGTTCGGTGTCCTGGTGACAGTCACATCAGATTTTGAGCATGGTTGGGGGGCCTTCGTTACTGTCCTCCCATCGGGCGATAGTTATGAGGCCAAGAGGCCGAGAAAGTGCCAGTTTCGATAGTTGATCTGCGATGGCATTTTCTTCTCTGTAGATGTGAGAGGCAAAGAGGCTCTTGAAGAAACTTTTGGCTTCGATGGTTCTCTCTTTCCATCATTCTAGAGCTGCTGATCGGAGGTCAGCCTTGTCATTTATCTAGTCAATAATGACTTTGGAATTTCCAAGAAGAAGCAAGTCATCGATGTTCAGCCTCTGAGCCAAAATTAGGGAAGCCCAAGCCCCCAAAAGTTCGTCTTTGGTGTTGGTTCCTTGTCCTCCGTTGAGAGACCATCTATAGGAGGTATGAGAGCTGATATGAATGTGGCCTCCTACTCCGCAAAGTGATCCACCTATTTGAGCTACTCCGTCGAACCAGGCGATAGCTTTGTCAAAGGGGAGAGTAGTAGAAGATCTGCGGACTTTCTGGACAAAGTTGGATGGGGAAGGGTGTTCGGCTGCAGAGAGTATGAGGCTTGTCACCAAAATAGTCGAGGGGGGTTTATCATCAAATATGGCAACATTCCTTGTCAACCAAACATTCGAACAGACCGTGGCTGGCAGCGAGGGGTAGAGCTGGTGTTTTGAGCACCAAGAGCTAAAGCAGGAGTATGTCGAAGGTGCAAGCCATTGTTTAGTTAGATTAAGAGATACTGTGATGTGATGCCAGACTTGTCGAGTAAAATTGCAGCTCACAACGAGGTGGAGCGAAGTTTCACTCTCCTCCTTACACAGACTGCAGCGGTTTGGGCCTGCCCAACCCCTGCTCTGAAGGATATCCCAGACTAAGATTTTATTCTCCGTCAATAGCCAAGTAAAAAGTTTTAGTTTCAGTGGACAATTCCACTTCCACATGCGAGTGCGCCAGGTCTGTTCTCAGGAGGGCCAGATCTCCTCTGTCATTGCTTTGTAGATATTTCAGACTGATATGACTCCCAATTTATCACCTCCTGTCCAGATTAGAGTGTTCGGTCGCTCTTGTAGTCAGATGCCAGCTTACTTTAGATTATGTCTGTAGCTATTCCATTCAGCCAAGAGTTCTCTGTCTAGATTCAATGTGGAACTAGTGACCTAGGAATCCCCAAGTGATCTGTTGTTGTGCAGTGCTTTTAAATGAAAAAGATAGTGTTTGCCTAAGTTATGTAAGCGATCCAGAAATCTAGGTGAGAGCAGGGCCTTATTTCCCAATCCAAGGATATCATCTTTGCCTATTTCAATAGTAGTACCATTGCCAGGAAGCCACGCTATCCAATGTAGAAGAATTGGTAGCGACTTTAGAAGGTGCTTCCATGTTTGTGAGCCCCCCGGTGGAGAGGTGGTGGCAGTTCTGAGCCAATAATGAACCGGCATGTGGGATAGATATTTGTCTTTTATAAGGTTGTTCCAAATGCTTGGTACCATCAAGATATGCCAAAGTGTGTTTGCCGAGTGGGAAAGATAGGTGAGATGCATATTTCTCAGGCCCGAGCCTCCAAGTGCTTTTGGCTTTGAGAGGGTTTCCCACCTACATAGATGATTGCCTTTATTTTGTTTGTTGCCTTTCCAGAGGAAGGAAAAAATCAACTTACGGAGCTTTTTTAGCACCGATTGCGGGATGTGTGCCAGAGCCATCCAATACACCGGGAGGCTTTCCAGAACTGCCTTGATCAAAATATATCTGTCGCCCATGGATAAACATCTGTTGCACCAGTGTTGAATTCTACGTTCAAAATTTTCATATAACCAACACCAGTCCTTTGCTTTGTAGCTATAAGGTTTGATAAAGTAACCAAGATAGTTGAAGCCCGCCTCTAGGTCTCGATAATCAATGTCGTAAAGAGTTTTTAGCTCAGACATGAAAGCTTCCTTTGCGCCTGTATCCAAGAATAGTGACTTCTGAAAATTTATTTTTAGGCTTGTAACAGAACAGAAAACGTTTAGCACATTAAAAATTTATGTCCATTCAGACAAGGAGTCTGATGTCATAATAATTACGTCATCTACGAAGAGTAGGTGTAAAATTTGAGTCAGTCTAGAAGCTCTGATTCCCGTGAGCGTGCCAGCTAATTTACTTTTTTTTAACAAGATGTTGAGACATTCTAAGACCAGAATAAAGAGTAGAGGTGAGAGGGGGCATCCCTGTCGGATTCCTCTTTCGCTGTGGAAGGCTTTTGTAGCCTCGCCGTTGATTAAAAATGCCAGGGTGGCTGTGGTTATGCAGCCCATCATCCAATTTGTAGTGGCTTCCCCAAATCCACACAGGAGAAGAATAAGATGTAGGAAGTTCCAGTTTACACAGTCAAATGTCTGTTTGAGGTCCAGTTTTAAGAGGATGGATGGTAAATGTTTTGAATTGATGTTGTGTATACACTCCTGTACAGTGCCTATTGCGTCAAGGATTTGTCTTCCCTTGAGAAAACCAAGTTGCTCCGCTGCCAGTGCTCGGGAGAGATGAGGGCGAATCCTGTTTGCGATGATTTTGGCGATGATCTTATAGTTGAGATTACATAGGGAGATTGGTCGGTAATCCGAGAATCGTCGGGGATGGTTTTGTTTTGGTATTAGGAAAATAAAAGTGTTGTTTAAATTATTATTAACCGACCCTCTAATCCTCGAATCCTCGACAACTTCCAGCAGATCTTGGCCCATTAAATCAAAAAAATGAATGTAGAGTTCCACGGTCCATCCATCTGGACCGAGACTTTTTTCTTTTTTGAAGCCTTTTAATACCTGGAATATTTCCTCTTTTGTGCAGGGTGCTTCCAAAGCTCTTGCTTGCTCTTCAGTGATCATTTGTGGAAAGAGTTGGGTTGTATCGATTTGTTCCTGAATGGAGATGTGCGTCTCTTCTTGAAAAAAAGTCTTGTAATAATTGTGAGCCTCTTGTTTGATGTCCTCTATCTAGTGAGCAGTACTCCCATCCTCTGCCTCAATATCCCAAATGAATTTTTTATTTTTGTGCTGGTTGGCAAAACGATGGAAGAACCGAGTGTTGTTGTCACCACTGGAGAGCCAGAGCGCTCTACTCTTAAGTCTCCATCTATTCTGTTGGTTGTGGAGCCTGATTATCTTCCTGATTTAGAGGTCCTTTCTTTCAGCCGTGTTTATACCCCATGAAGTATTTACACCCCAGAAGTATGTAAACTCTTCCACACGGGGGTGTACAGAGGGGGGGTACCCCCTCTGCGGGGTCCGGGGGGCCTATCCCCCCGGCTGGGGGGTCTGGGGGCAAGCGGGCCCCCAGCGGGGGTTTGGGGGCGAAGCCCCCGAAGAAAAAAT
>JZKD02S1490501.1:219969-230060 GCA_000966675.3 Picea glauca | reverse complement strand
TAGCCCACACTGGGTGAACCACGTAAATCTGTGTCTCTCTTGTATTGTGTGTCTTCTGTGTTTTGTTTATGCATTTGTTTTATTTTATTGCTCCGCGGTCCTGTTTTTCTAACATGTTCTCTTCTGTCTGGAGAATGTGGAGTCAATTTTTTTCTAATGTATGTATTTTTTATTTAATATCCGTCTGCTGGTCGATCTATGCCCTTTGTCTATATAAAAAGGATAGTTGAAGTTCAATTCTGTTCAATATGGCTGTGTCCCGTGCTTTTTTTGTTTTCAGCGAATTGATAGTAAGTGCTCTTAGGCTCTTTAATTTTCTAACCAGGTTTCCCTGTGCATCCCCTGGTAGCGCGTGGGAAGCATCTGTCCAGGATTTTTTGACTAAATGGTCGAATGTGGGCTCCAGCAACCAGGCCGAGTTGAACTTGAATGGGTAGCTCGTCCCTAACTTTGCTTTTCCAAGTTGTAAGCAGATCGGAGTATGGTCGGACAGGTATGGCAAGTCGATCCAGGCCCGGGCTGTGTGCAAAGGATTTAGCAAGTCTTCTGAAATTAAAAACCGATCAAGGCGTTTTTCAATATTGTGGGTGTCCGATCTCCCATTACACCAGGTTGGTAGTAATTCCACTGGTGCCAAGTCCACTAAACCATTTTTTGTGAGTAGAGCTAAGAAGAAGGTCGCTAGAGTGTCGATTCTTGCACTGTCACCCCAGATATCCATTGAGTTTAGCGTAAAGTTCAAATCACCCGCAATAATGAGATTTTTAATGGCTAGTAGGCCCAGGCGGTCTAGCTTTTCCCAAAATTGTCTGCGGTCCAGACAAGGGCCATATGTATTGAGCAGAGTTAAGGAGGTGTTGAGTTCAAAACTGGTGTCGGATAGAAGGATTCCTCCTGGACTCAGTATCAGAGTGAATTCAATGTCTGATGGATCCTAGGCCACCAGGAGACCGCCAAAGTTTCCCATGGAGCTTGCCGCGCAGACCATCCAGTCAGGTCTGAGGGAGATAAGAAAATTTATTGCCACTTCAGCTTCTACCATCGTTTCTTGCAGAAAGATGACTGTCGGTCTGTATTTGTCAAGGAGACGTCTCATGGAGGCTATTTTCAGGAGTCCTCCAACCCCTCTGATGTTGAGGGAATTAAGTATCATGATTTTGTCCATGCTTGGTCTTTAACTCCTCTAAGAGCCCGTTTGGTGAGTTCAGTAGGTTGTGAGGCTGAGCTTGATGCCTCCGCGATTTCCTTTTTCCTCGTGCTGCATGTTTTGAGTGGTGAGATCTCTGAGACCAATCCTCTGGACCAAGAGGGGGCTATAGCTGTGTGCTCTTTCACACCCGAGGTTGATGGAGTGTAGCCAATAGGTGTCGGGGGTGGGGTGATAAGTTTTCCAAGGTAAAACGGTATGGGGAGGGAGTCAACTGGTAGGGGGGAGGCAGGTATAATGGTTTGTAACAAATGGTCCAGGTCCCAAGCTAAAAGTGGTTGTTCTGTGTAACCTGGGGGAGGGATGGGTTCATTTTCTGGGGGTTCGGAATCAGTAAGGGGCTATGTAAAAGTGAGGTCGATGAGGGGGGAGGGAGTATGCACAGGTGGGGAGAAGTGGAATGTGGTAATCTCAAGAGACTCTGGTTGTGGTGCCATGGAAACATGCCGGGGAATTTCAGGCGGCAATGGAATATCTGTGGGGTCAATAGAAGAATCCGGTTGCAAAGAGTTTGTGGTCTACGAATTTATGGAGAGTCTCTCCCATGCAGATAGAGTTCTATATAGCGAGGGGCAGAGTAATTTTATCTTGCTTACCATTGTGCTATCTTGTGAATCCAAGTCCAATGCTCGCTGTTGTGGAGACTCCCCTGCAGATACATCTGACTGTGTGTCATAGCTATTGAATCCTACCTCCTCCGATAGTTTATCCTCTGGATCAGTGGGAGGGAATTTGAAGCAATCCCGTCTCAGGTGTCCGGTTCTGCGGCAAAAGCAACATCTGAACGGGCTCCCTAGATAGTCCAGTCTTTGGGCGAAGAGGTGACCTCTCCAGTCTATGTTCAGGACCTCCGGAAGTCCTACATGAATGTCTAGATCAACCAAGATCTTTTCCATTTTTCTCTCATTTGATTCCATAGAGGCAGTGTCCACTGTTAAGAAGCAACCCAAAGAAGATCCGATAATCTCTAAGGCCTGTTGGTTCCAGAGTTGAAGTGGAAGGCCAGGAAAGAGAACCCAGAGGTGCCTGTAGGAAAAGTATTCAGTTGATGGATTGAAACTGAGCCTCCATCTCTTAAGCATGAGGCTTCCCCCGCCTACCGCCCAGAACTTGTCTAGTACGCGAACAATATCCTCAGGCGTCTTGAAAATGAAGCCTAACCACCCGTTTTGAAGGAAAAGTATCCTGGGCAGATAACCTAGAAAAGGCTTCCAAGAGCCAGCTATCCAATCTTCCAAGCTCAGGTTACATTTTTCTTTGTAGGCTAGCCTGCCAACCAGGGCACAGAGTGCCAGATTGCAAGCTTCAGTCAGTCCTACATCCATGCCCAGGACCAGTTTTGGGTGTGTCTCTTTTGGTTTCCAAACCCTCTGTGGATTTTTTTTATGGAAGAGGGTATGCAAGTAGGGGAGTTGGTCCTTTGATGGTTACCACAGTTCCTATTGTAAGCACGAGGATTTTGTGGGTTAGGTGCAGGTAAAGGCTTCAGTGGTGATTTTCCAGTGTCAGATGTGTGGAGAGTGGAGCCAGGCGCTAGAGACCTGGAGATCTGTGTGCGATGATGGTTGTTTATCATCTCGTCGATAGAGGCAATGATGTCTGGGTGGTCCCAAGGGTCCTCGGTTTGTCTCGCAGAAACGTCCGAGTTCAGTGTCTCCATGAGTGTGTCTGCAGATTCCACAATGGAAAAGTCTGTCGTAGGGATGTCCTGACAGGATCAGGTAGGTCCCTGCCCAATCCAAAGAAATGATCGGGCTTGGTGCGAAGGCAGGGAGTGAAAGGTTTGAACAGTAGTAAGAATGTCAAACCCCCGAGGAGAAGTCTGTTGTCTGTAGTGGGGCTAGAAGACAAGTATGTCTGTCAGGAACTGGAGCGTCTGTTTCAGATCCAGAATATGGTTGGAGTTATCAGTAAAAGCAGAGAGTGGGGGTAAATAAGAGATAAATACCATCGGTGGATAGTGTTGGTCTAGAGTTTGTCATGTCAGTGAGGTAGAAAGATTTGCTCTGCCCAAGAACCAGATGTCTCTACCTGCCCAAATCAGTCCCTTCATGAAAGCGATCCTTTTAATCGTATGTCTATTTCCCCCCCCAGCCTATGCAGCCAAGCACAGGGTTCAAAGGGGTAAAGCACCCACCCCGTCCGGTGTCTCCATTTTCAAGCCGGTCGGTCGCCCATACCGATGCCTCCATTTTCAAAACAGTCGCCCGCCTCCATTTTCATTCCTCTATTTCTCTTGCTTCCATTGCGTACATACTCTACTTGATGAGAATGAAATTAAGGGAAGTTGCATGCCAAAATGACCCTCCAGACCATGATGGGCCACACGATAATGAGACTGCCTACTCATTGTTACTATTAAATAGTTCATTTAAGTGTAGTCTAAATTTTAGTTTTTTTTTTTTTTTTAAATTTCGGGTGTGTCTTTTTATCATTTTGGGGTGTGTTTTTTTATTAAGTTTGTTTAAATCTTTGTTAAAAATGTGTTTAAATATTTAAATTTCTACAAATTAAATATATAAGAGTAAGTTTTAAATTTTTCCAAATTTTGTAGTTTCTTACGTATGTAAGAGAATGGATTAAGTATATAAAAATAAGGTTCAAATCTCTCCAAATTTGATAGTTTCTATGTATTTGTTAAAATGGATTTGTATTAAAATGGGGTGTAACTTTTTCTAATTTCTTATATATGTATCAAAATGATTAAATATATAAAAATAAGGTTCAAATCTCTTCAAATTTGATAGTTTTCTATGTATCTGCAAAATGGATTTGTATTAGAATGAGGTGTAAGTCTTTCTTTCCATATATATATATATATAGGATTTGAATTGTGTCAAAGTAGATTTGTATTAGAATGAGGTATAAACCTTTATTTCCCTGTATCAAGGTGGATTTGTACTTGAATGGAGTTCAAACCTTTCTTTCCTAATGTCAAAATGATGCAAATGTTTATTTTATTATAGTGTCCTTATATGGATTTGTACTCGAATGGAGTTCAAATCTTTCTTTTCTGATGTCAAAATGATACGAATGTTTATTTTATTATAGTGTATTACTTTATTTTTTATTTGGTAAATAGTAATGTAACACATCTTAAACCATAGAATTATTTAATTAATATTGTTAATTTTTCTAATGAATATGGAAGGTTTTTAATTTTCAATAATTCCTACTTTAGTAGTGAAGTGAATGGTCCACTCTTATATTTATAATAATGTTTTCAATGTCCCTTTTATATAAATTTTATTTCAAGGGACATACCTACTTCATTATATATAAATTAAATTAAATTAAATATAGAAAAAATGTTTATATTTATAAATATATTGTAAATTAAAAATAAGAAAAAAAACATTTGTTTTAGAAATTTCAAATATTTTAAAGCAATATCAATTAAAGGGTGACATATTGCCCTTTCTTAAATTTCTTTTGTCTTTTTTACTTTATTAGTGAACATTTGGTTCTTATGAAGTGATAATAAAATCTTGAACTCATTGAAGAATGACTCTAAATGTATTATTTTTTATTTTAATTTTCTATAAATAGGGTGTGTTATTTCAATTGAGATGTTCACAAAAATATGTAATTGTAGTGAAGTTACCAATATTTGCTTTTAAATTTATAACATTTTTTTTTATATAGATATCCTTACTTCACTATCTATGGGGTTTGATGGGATGATTTTAAATGTATTATCTTTTATTTTATTTTTTTATAAATAGGGTGTGTTATTTTAATTGAGATGTTCACAAAAATATGTAATTGTAGTGAAGTCACTAATATTTGCTTTCAAATTTATAATAATCTTTTTTTTTTTTTTATAGATATCCTTATTTCACTATTTATGTGGTTTGATGGGATTTGACAAGGCTTGATTATTATTTGCTAAGTGTATTGTTCATTTCATATATTTTATTCACCATTTATTTTTTCAAGTCCAATTCTTTTTATTTAATCTATCTCCTCCCTTCTTTAATCTTAACCATTATGTAATACTTCGATTTTGAGTCATCATATTAATAATGCATTTTGTAAATTTTTTGAAAGATCGAAGCGCACAAACAATTAAATGAGCTTGAAGTGTCTAGGAAATGTAATGTTGCGATCATTATTAATAATAAAATACATCGTTGGCTGCTAGAAGGATAAGGACAAGAGTTATAGGGGCCTATGTCTCCACGAGAGAGGGGGCCAAAGGGGTTAAGTTTTTTATTATATTTTATTTACCCATAATTGTTTTAATTGAGAGAAGTGGTTACATGAACTTCTTGGGGGAAGGTCGTGTGGTTCTTGATTTCCAAGTAATATATAAACCCATATTTGAGTTGTTTGGGGGTTCACACTGTTCATTATGTTCACTTTTCTCCATTCAGTTTTTAACTCATTCATTATTTCTCATTCATCCTTGATCTTGGCTGAGGAAGGAAAAATGAATTTTGGGAAATGAACCATTTCTTGTTGGCTATAGTAATTATTGGGGCAATCCAACCATGAATTAATGCCTACATGCCTGAGATGCATTGGCATGTGCTAAACTTTGTTCACAATTGTGAATCATAAGAGTCCCAACATAGAGATTCTTGACTAGATGCACTAGAGCCATCGAAAGAAGTGGACAACCTGAGAGATTGTGTGGAAGTGAAGGGGATTCATTGTCTTTGGGTGGTGCAGGATGGAGAGAAGAGATTTGATGCACTTTGGATTGTTGTGTGTTGAGAAACTTGTGAGAGTTTGAGTGTTGATTGGTTTGGGAAGTTGAGTGTCGTCTAGAAACTCGTCCTTGTGGATTCATAGCCCTGACTCGGGGGTGACATGCTATTGAGATTTGGAACAACACGAACTCTATGGTTGGGTGGAATGTCCTTGTTCTATAGCCAGTTGGTGATTGGTTTATTTAAAGATAAGTGCTCTCTTCCATGTGTTTCTATGCTTGTATATTTATTTTTGATGTGTATTAATTATTATCTCTGAGATTCGTATTTGTAATATACATGCTTGTTGGTTATTATTGTGCATTACATATTGTTCATTTCTTTTATGTTGTATCATGAATCTTGATTATTACATGTGAGTTTTCATGTTTCTTTATTAATTAATTGTTATCAAAATTTGAAATCAGTTTTGAAATGTGTTCTTGATGTAGCATGGTGTGACCTTAGTGGCTGGGTACGTTACACACTATTTAAAAAACATAATCTTTATATTAAACTATTATATCTTGCTAATTAAGTTAAATAAGTGAATATGTTAAGTGATTGATGTGATAATAAACATGCAAATGGAGAAGAGTTAGTCAAACCTTCCACGTATCAATCGTAATGTTATATTTAAATACCATTAAATTTCATTAAAGATTATAAGAAACATGTAAAAATATCGATCAAAGAATAGCTAATCATCCCTCACTACTACATTTGGGTGTGAAATTTGATGTGGTTTTCTGATGTTATGATTCAATTGCGATTTTTGAATTTCTTGAATTTCTTTAGAAACTGTTAAAATTCACATTTGTTTTTGTTCGTGTGCCCTCATACATATCACAATTCCAATGTCTTTCACATAACGTCACAATTATGACAACATGGAGTCGAACTTTCGATGTCTTTCTGTTTGAAGAAATGGTCATTGGTTATGTTTAAATGTTTATAAAATTGAATTAATTAAATGTTAAATAATTTTGCATAGATGAAAGTGGCATGGGTAGTTCAACGTTTATGGAAATTATAAATATTGGAACCAAAAAGATCTAAGGTTATCATGGGCGTTTATGTAAGAATTATGATTATGATGTAATTATTTTTTCATATCAATAAAGGAAAGTGGAAAAAAGTTTTTAATAATATATTTTGTATTTAAAGAAAATGTTTATTTATTTTATATTTAATTTTTAAGGAGAAAAAATAATCATTAATAATGTATTTAATATTATATATATATATATATATATATTAGAAGTATGAGGAGTCTAAGGTCTTTAACATAGAAGAATTTGTCTTGTGGTTGGTATGGAACAAAAAATCCCACCGCAAAGGGATAGGAGGCATAGCTTATTATAATAGAAAGAACATTTCTCCTCTCACATTCAACTTCATAAGATTGATACTCTAAATCAATACATTTGGATATAAATTTCAGACTCCAATGCTAAGAAGATGTATATAACAATTTGTTATTTTGCACCTATTAATTCTACTTTTTATAAGAAAAACAATCTAGATGACAATTGTCCCTATAATAACTTAGAACAAGATGTTTATAGTTTGAAAAATGAAGGTAATATCCTCCTGCTAGGAGACTTTAATGCTAGGGCTGCAACTAAACAAGCTACTCTTTTAAGTAACGACTCCAACCATAATCCTTTATGGCTAGATGAGGACCTTGTTTTATCTAATAGCTACAAAAGAAGCTTTGAAGACCTAATTGAGAATTTGTTTTGTACTGAGTTGGTCAAGCTATGCAACTCTCAAGACCTAATAATTTGCAATGGAGTAATGAAGTGGCCAAATTCCAACCAGATGACATGTATTCATGGGCTAGGTAGTAGTGTTGTAGATTATGTGATATCTAATATCCCTGTTTCCAACCAAATAACAACTTTTGACCTTTTAAATGACCATGAGCCTGACTCTGATCATAAACCTTTAACCCTAACTCTAAACTTTTCCATGCATAGGAGTGCCATTGAAGAGAATTCTGATAATCAAAGGAATTTGTGCTTTGACAAAAGTAAGGTTGACATTTTCTTAAAGGATTTAAATAGTAAATTAAATCTCCTAACATATAAGGACAACATTGAAGAACTCTATCATAATTTTACAACTACCCTTTACACTTCTATTAACAAGTTCTCTTTCGAGGTGTCCTATAAAAAGAATAATAGAATGACCAACCCTTGGTATGATAAAGAATGTAAAATTGCTAGGAAAGCCATTAGGGATGCTTTTAATGAGTCCTTAAATCTCGATAAGATCAATACGTACAAAGCCGTAATTAAAAGGAAAAAAAGGTACTATATCAATAAAAGGCAAGATAAACTTTCACAACTATATAAGTTGGATCCTAAGAAGTTCTGGAGCCAAATTCTAAAACAAAATACTAAAGAAAATAATAGGATTCCCTTAAGAGACTGGAATTCCTACCTTAAAAGTCTTTACGAGTTCCCTAATGCCATGGACACCATTCAAATTATCCCTACAAAGGAAGAAGTTTTTTCTTTAGATGACATAGAGTTTTGGGTTAAGCGGATTGCAAATGGGAAAGCTAAGGACATTGAAGGCTACCAAGCTGAAATTTTTAAAATCGGAGGGCCAATCCTTATCCCTCACATACACAAGCTCTTCAATTTAGTAGTGAAGCAGGGCTTCCCTAAAACCTGGACACAAAACCTCATTGTTCTTATTTTTAAAAATGGGGATAGAAACATTCCCTCTAATTATAAGACCATTATGATTATCCTAATTTTATCCAAGATTTATGGAATTATTTTGGAAACGAAGATTAGCCTTTAGCTAGAAAGTCACGGTAAAAGAGATAAAAGACATGTAGGGTTTAGGATATATCATTCAACTGTGGAACATATTGTTACCTTTAGGATCATTTCAGAGGAGTTCCGCAATACTAAAACCAATCTTTTTTGTTGTTTTGTTGACTTTAGAAAATCTTTTGACATGATTCCTAGGAAAAACCTTTGGAATAGGTTGGAAGAGATAAAATTTCCTCTCGATTTGAGGGCTACTGCAATAAGTATGTATAAGAATGTTATTGCTAAGTTTAAAAACACTGAGGGCTAGTCAAAAGAGATTAACTGCAATATCAGAGTCAAAAAAGGTTGTCCCTTGTCCCCTACCCTTTTTGGCATATACATTGACAAGTTAGAAGATTGCTTGGAAAAAGCAGGTTGTGTCAGGCCTACTCTCACTGGTATAGTCATCAATATTCTTCTTTATTTCGATGATATCATTCATATGGAAAGGAGTCCCCATGATCTTGAAAACCAACTAAGAATCCTCAAGGAGTTTTGCTCCAATATGGGTATGATTGTTAAGACTGATAAGACTAAGGTCATGATTATTAAATCCAATAATATACTTATGATACCTTTGTATATGACAACAAAAACTTGGAGGAAGTAACTTCATACAAATATCTTGGAATTGATATTCACCACAAGCTCAATTGGAATTATAACATTGCGAAAATGATTATTGGGGGATGGAAAGCTTATTATGGCCTTGAAAACAATTGTAAATTAGCTGATCTTTGGAGTTGGGATAAGAAGAAACTCCTCTTTGAGACTCTTGTTACACCTGTTATTCTTTATGGATCTAAAGTATGGGGCTGTAGTATCTCTCGTGAATCTTGGAGAAAGATAGAGAAAATACAAAAGAATTTTATAACCTATAATCTCAAAATTAAAGGAAATATGCCCTATCCCATCCTCCTCTTAGAAACAAGCCTCTCCCCCATTGAGAGCATGGTTATGACTAGATACATAATGTATAAGAACAAGTTAAACATCATGGAAGACAAGAGGCTTCCTAAAATTGCTTCAAAATCGAGTCATAACCACCATCGAATCAAGCGAGGATGGCATAAAGATGCCCGGTATTGGCTAAACTATTGGAGAATCATGGGAGAGACCCTTTTGCAGAATAAAGATACTATTAAAAAAAACATCAAATCAAAATTTAAGGAGACAATGTGGTGTGATAAAGAGTTATAGGAAAAAAGAAATTTAAGGTATTATAAGGATGTAATCAACCCTATTATAGAAGATCAAAATTATCTATCTGTTTTTCCAAGTGTAAAGAAAAAAATAAGCATTGCTAAGATAAGAACAAATTCTCACGAGCTCCATAGTGAAACTGGGCATTGGTCAATT
>JZKD02S1490501.1:100309-112644 GCA_000966675.3 Picea glauca | reverse complement strand
AAAATTAATTACGAATTATTCCCCCCATACAGTTGTCACCCTTTCCCTTAGTTGCACAAGTAAATCCACACTTTATTTTAATTAAAAGTCAATTTCCCTTGCCCATCCTAAAAGCGCTCCTAAAATCACTCCTAGTTGTCCCTTTATTCCCTTTATTCCCAATTAATGACTGACGCCTTTATAAAACTGAGTTGAGTTAAAATAGGAATGTTCTCTAGTTAGACAAGACTCTAGATACCTTTCTATGCTTACACATTCTTTTATGCTTTATTCCTTTCTTGTTTTAAATTCTAATTTTGTATTTGATGCACACATGTGTAATGTATTAATTATTTAGGTTTATTTCATCTCTCTTGGTATCTTAAGTTGGTTTACCCTTTTTCTTATTTTATCTAATTTGTAATTTAGTTTTAGAAATCTCACCAAGCTTTAGACTTAGGCTTAGACTTTCATTTGGGGGTATAAAATTAATAAATTCATTTTTTAATTGACTAATTAATCAATTAATTAATTTAGTCGTGCTCAAGATTTTACTAGGTTTAACATTCGCTCACAGTTTTCTAGGCCACCTAGATTATTTGGCTCATTTTTTTTTTCCGTGACGTTCCCTTCAAGATGCACTTTGTGCTCCAATGGTGTCACTCGCCTTTGATTCAATTTTTTAATTTCGCAGCGTGCCCTTCAATACGCACTTCATGCTCCAAGGGTGTCACTCACCTTTGACTAGTTTTGTTAGTTTTCCAACCCTTGGAGTCAATACGCCATTCAGGTGACCTTCTGATCTTGTGCTTCTTTAATCCTTTGTCTTATCATTTTCATTTTTTCTTCCATTTCTTGGATCGCCTTCGGTTCTACCAGGACCCTATCCTCAATTCGATCCCAACTCAATGGCGTCCGACATGGTCACCCATAAATGAACTCAAATGGTGCCATATTAATGGTACTTTGATAGTTTTTGGTGTACGCAAACTCTACCAATGGAAAGAACTCTTCCCAATGCTTATGTCGGTCCATCACTTACATACGTAACATATCCTCCAATATTTGGTTCGTTCTTTCTGTCTTCTTGTCTGTCTCTAGGTGATACGTTGTACTAAAGTTAAGTTGGGTTCCCAAGACCTCTTGGAAACTAGTCCAAAATAGTCTTGTAAACACCAATCCTTGATCGGATATGATCCTTTTAGGCACACCATGCAATCTCACAATATCATTGATAAAAACTCTAGCTATGTCTGGCACCTGATAAAATGTGCACTCTTCGTTAGAGTGTCAACAACCATGAAAATCAAATCGTGGCTCCTTTCCATCAGCGACAAACCAACAATAAAGTCCATCGAAATGACTTCCCATTTCGATTTCAGAATAATGTGTGGCTATAGTAATCCTGCCGGATGTCTATGTTTGACCTTCACTTGCTGACATTCTAGACATCTTTCCATGTAGTTAACTATCTCTGCCTTCATTCCTTTCTAGAAGAATATGGGCTTAAGGTTTTCCCTCATCTTCGTAACTCCTAGATAAGCCATGTACATTACTCTATGAGCTTCATTTAAGATCAAATTTCTCAATTCGTCGTTATGCGGTACGTAAATTTGGTCATTATACCTCATCAATCCATCGTTCTAGAAAGTATATCCTTCAAATTTTGGACATGGTGTCTTGTCCGATATTTTCCTTAACCTCTTTATACCCGTCATCGTTAAAAACTCCTTGAGGCTTCGAAATGCTTCTGCGCATTTCTCGATCCATACAAACTTCTTTTTTTTCTTCTACAATTCCGTGATCGGATTTTCTATCTTCGAAAAAACTTCGACGAATCGTTGATAATATCCTTCTAATCCCATAAAGCTACATAATTCTTGTATGTTCGTCAGTGCATTCCATTCCATAATAGCCTCTAGATTCGTTGCATCCACATCGATGCCTTCACCAAATATAACATGCCTTAAGTAATGAATCCTCGATTGATAAAAAGAGAATTTCGACAGTTCCCCGTACAATTTATTTTTTTGTAAATACTGTAGTACCAAGCGCAAATGTTGATCATTTTATTTCATCATCTGAGAATATATAAATATTTCGTCAATGAATACTTGAAAAAACTTTTCCAAGTATTCGCGGAACACCCCATTCATCAAGCTCATGAAAACACCTGGGGCGTTTGTTAGTCCAAACGGTAAAACGGTAAACTCATAATGCTCGAAACTTGTCTTGAAAGCGGTCTTAGGAACATCTTCCTCTTTGATTCGTAATTGGTGATACCCTAATCTCAATTTGGTCTTTGAAAACATAGTCGCGCCTTTCATTTGATCAAACAAATCGTCTATTCTTGGCAACTGATATTGGTTCTTGATCATTGCCTTGTTCAATTGACGGTAGTGAATACAGAGTCTCCACGACCCATCCTTCTTCCGTATGAAAATAATAGGTGCACCCCAAGGTGACACACTTGGACGTATAAGTCCTAGGTCCAACAACTCTTTCAGTTGCATTTTCAACTCCTGTAACTCAGGGGTTGACATCCGATAAGGTGTTCTTGCTATCGGTTCAGTTCCAGGTTTTAAGTCGATGGTAAATTCCAACACTCTTTAGGGCGACAAACCTGGTAGCTCTTCTGGGAACATGTCTGCAAACTCTCATACTACCGAAAGGTTTTCTATTCCTTCTAGAATGCCCTTGTCATTTAGCGCTAAGATTGCATATAGCTTGCATCCTTTTCACATGTTATTCTATAGTTGTAGGGATGAAATGAACCTTAAGGAAACTCCCTGGTTTATTCCTACAATCGCTTGTCTATGTTCCTCATCATAGGTCAAACTCAACCATTTCATATTACAGTTGAGTATCGCATCATGCGATTCCAACCACTCCATAACGATCACGACATCATAAGATCCTAATATCGTGATGTACAGGTTGTCCTTCATTACAAAATATCTCAGGTTGAGGCTATAGTCCGTAAACTTTCCTCCAATCTTCTTCTTGGAACCCGAATCTATTAGCACATAGATAAAATCGTCCTGTTCGACTTCCTTTACCTTAATTATTTTTAGCACTGCACCATAAATAAATCTCTCTGTAGCACCGAGATCTATCAAAATACTAAATATCTGGTCAACGATGGTACCTGACATCTCAAGCACATTAGACTGGTTCTTGACTTGGTGGTTATTCACCACTGCATGAATCCAATGGGACTTGCCCAAATCTCCAGCTGTAGTGTGTCCGAATGACCCGACTGCTTTGGACCTCTCAACCAGAGAGTCACACTGGTAATGTGGCTCTCCAAATGCCCAACATCTGGTCTTTGGTCCAGTAATCCTAGTCCCCAAAGTAGAAGTTGTTGGCCCACCATCTTGAAACCCTGGTATGTTCTTTTGAACAGGCCTAAAATGCTACTATTGTGGACGACACTATTGTTGGTGTTGTGGTCCTCTCTAGGGAGTTCGCTGCTGAGGAGCCAATTTTCATGGTGTCAGGAACGTGGATCCTCTTAGAGTACCTCAATACCCTGATGAATGTCTAGTTGGTGTCTAATGTTGTTGTGCACCAGATGTTGCTTGTCCCATCGGTCTCACAAGAGTCCTACCCTGACCCTCGCTGATTATCTCTTCCTTAGCTATGATGGCCTTTTGGAATGCATCGTGCAACGTCTAGGGAATTAGGATCCTCACTTTCACATGAATGATGATGTTAAGGCAGAACACAAACTTGTTAACCTCGATATTCTCGATGTTTAGATGTGGAGAATACCTAAGAAACTCCATGAATCGGGCCTCATACTCGGGCATCGTACGATCGCCCCTTCGTAAGGCATTGAACTCATTGAGTTGGAGCTCAATGAATTCCTCTGACAAATACCTCTCCCGGAACCACTCCTAGAACAGTTCCCATGACACGTCTTCGACGATCATGTTTAGTTGTGGCAGGAGTGTCTTCCATCATAGAAGATCGCTCCCCTTCAACTAAAATACGGCCATGTAGAATTTCATGTTGGAGGTGTAGTCGCGAAGTGAAAAGCACATGGTCATGTTCTCCAACCATGCCTCGACATCTATGCTATCCATGGCACCCAAGAACTCGGGAAACTTAACCTTCTCAAGTTTTCTATGAATGCTACTAGTACCGACTGAGGCGCGCTATGGACCCTCAGGGGTTACATGTGCCCTGGCCTCATCTCTATATAGTCGGTTAATCAAGGCCTTTGACATCCTCTGAAAGTACCTCATCAACCCAACCACATCCCCCACAAAAATCTGTTCATGTCCAATGACTTGCTCTTCTACTTGGGGGTTAGACCCCTTTGGTGTGGATGCTACTGGAGGCATCACACCTCCACCCCTAGCTCGACGCCATCTTCCTCCATGACATCCTCTAACCATGATTACTTGCAGGGACACAATTCAATTTAATTAGCGATAAATTATTAATCAAGTGTTTGATACAGTGGAAGGTGTAATGATCCCAAGTCGCGAGGTTGAACTTTCTATGATACCATATGTAACGAACCCTCTGTTACGACTAGGAAAACGATGCACAAAAGGTTTTTTTTTTTAAAGCATTAGGAAATTAACATCAACACATAATTCATAGCAGTGCCTAATCAATGACATCATAATTAAAATCATTACTAGCGACTCATCGTCATAATCCATAATGACGCAACCAACACATCAATCATAATTAATAACGACACATAATTAACACATCATCGCATTAGATAATGACACAAAATCAACAAGTATCATTAATGGAGACGCAAGATCAACTCATCACATAAATATAACACAGAGAAACTACCTCCCCAACCTACCTTGCAAGGTTAGGACCTCCAAGACACATAAGCAACGCTCAAGCCCATAATTCATACAATTGTTTTTGACCATTTAAGGTCTTAGGGCTGGCGACTGTTCAGAGGAACAAGGAGGTTTCTACATCCCACTAACACAATCAAGTCCAAAAACCAACCAGCTAAATCAACAACATCAACAATAATCAATGGTGCAATAATGTTCTAATAACCAATCACACATCACATAAATTCCAAGGCACAAGATAATTTAATTACTAAATCAATCATACAATGACATAAGTTAAGGTGTAATGTAATCAACTTTATTTTATTTTCAAGGTGCAAAAGAATAAATCTACTTTACTTCAAGGTGTGTGATTAATCAATCATTAATTTCAACAATAATCAACATTATTTTCAAGGTGCAGGAGAAATCAATAGTCTTATTCCATGGCGTCAAAGAACTCATACCGGATACCCAATCATACATCACTTTTATTCATGGCGCAAAATAATTATCAACTCAATTTTTCATGGTGAAAAATAAACATATTCTAAAACAAGCATATATTTACACGATTAATGGTGCGAGAGTATTCTAGTTACCAAATCAATCAAACATGAAAATACTAAGCGCTACCTTCCAAAGAAAAAGGGGTTCCAGTGGTATTTAATTCCTAGGGTCCACTTATTTTAGTAATTACAACCTATATTAAGTAATTACTTAATTTCAAACAATCCTACAAGTAATCATTTTTACTTACTATTGGGTGGTAGGTACAAGGGATCAACATAAGGAGGGATACATGGATTATTAATGTAGCAACTAGATTAGTGGTATCTCTTATTAAAGTAAAATAAATCGCTTCGAAAAAACTAACTTAACCATTTAAATTTTTCTTGCACATGTCACATCATTATAAAACAATCACTATGGGTCATTATTCTTACAACAAAAACATGGAGATAAATGAGGAAAATTTCTGGGCAAGGAATCGAAATGCAGAGTTGGTAATTTCCCCATCAAAACACTGAGATAAATTAGGAAATTTCTGGGCAAGGAATCGAAACACAAAGTTGGTAATTTCCCCATCAAAACACATAGATAAATGAGGAAATTTCTTGGCAAAATTGTGATAAAACCGCAGAGAGTTATCACGTAGATGGAATGCCAGAGATTCAAGTTTTTCTAGGAAAAAATCGTAGAGGATATCCAAGGGAAAATTGCCAGGGGATGCTCATCAATTCATCCCAAAGGAAATGAAACATGGGTAGGTAAATGGAGAGCTAAGAAATTCTCTCGAAGGAATAAAACGCAGGTAAAAAAATGGAGATCTAAACAATTCGCCCAAAGTAATAAAACGCAGGTAAGAAATGAAGAGCTAAGAAATTCGCCCAAAGGAATAAAACGCCGTTAAGAAATGGAGAGCTAAGAAATTCTCCCAAAGGAATAAAACGTAGTTAATAAATGGAGAGGTAAGCAATTCACCCAAAGGAATAAAACACAGGTAAGAAATGGAGAGCTAAGAAATTCGCCCAAATCAATAAAAAGTAGAGGAAAAAAGAGAGAAACCGATGATGATATCTATTGTTTAACTTCGCTGAGGGAAAACAAAAATTGCAGAGGAAAAAGGGGAGAAATCCTTGTTGGGTAATGAAACAAATCGCATAGAACTAAGGTGAAATTTGCTCCATAAATGAATGAAGGCACAAAGCCTTGACTCCTCTATTAAAACACAGAGATCTGCTATATAAATTCATTGAGCAATGAAGGAAATAAAACACAGAGATTACCAATGTTGAGTGATTCGCACAAGGGAAAAAAAATGGAAAATAGAATTAAAACAAAACTCAGAGAATCCAAGAAGAAAGGGGTTGGACAAATGCACCAATGCCGGGCGAATTCCTCAAGGAGTAACACAGAGAATTAACTTGCAACGCTGAGGGTTTTACTTGTAAAAATGTAGAGTATTAATTAATCACAGAGGATGAAAATGTTATAAAGTCGCATAGGAAGCATTCGACAGCCACACTTCGCAAGGCCATCAATCAATAGACTAATTCTAAAAACCATACCTACAATAAAAACTTAATACAATGCAAACTCAAATGAAAATATCATGACCGATGAAGATAGGCTTGATGATGATCATTGGCAACTCGTGTTCCCTTCTCTCATATACTTGCTAACCATTGAGACTTCACCGGTACCTCCCAACGAGCACTAGGGGTACTCTTCTTACCCATTAGCCCCCCAAGCCGCAAATGGGCGACGCACAAACACAACCAGAATCCTCTAGTTCCCAACTCGCCTCGCAAGGTAGAGCCACTCTCTCTCAAGTTGGGTATCCCAACTCTCACAAGTAAAACCGGTGATAATTTTTGCAACATAACCTTACTCATAACCAGTGTGATCCCTTACTCATTTTAGTCATTTGTTTTATATAATTTCCTTAGTGACACCTTTCCATTTGCACATTTAATTCATTTCTTAAAAATTAATTAGGAATTCCCCCCCCCATACACTTGTCACTCTTTCTCTTAGTTGCACAAGTAAATCCACAATTTATTTTAAATAAAAGTCAATTTCCCTCATCCATCCTAAAAGTGCTCCTAAAATCACTCCTAGTTGTCCCTTTGTTCATTTTATTCCCTATTAATGATTGACGCCTTTCTAAAACTGAGTTGAGTTAAAATATGAATGTTCTCTAGTTAGACTAGACTCTAGATACCTTTCTATGCTTACACATTCTTTTATGCTTTATTCCTTTCTTATTTTAAATTCTAATTTGGTATTTTATGCACACATGTGTATTGTATTAATTCTTTCAATTTATTTCATCTCTCTTAATCTATTAAGTTGGTTTACCATTTTTCTTATTTTATCTAATTTGTAATTTAGTTTTAGAAATCTCACCAAGCTTTAGACTTAGGCTTAAATTCAAATAGGCTTAGACTTTCGTTTGAGGGTATAAAATTAATAAATTCATTTTTTTAATCAATTAATTAATTCAGTCGTGCTCAATATTTTACCAGGTTTAACATTCTCTCACAATTTTCTAGGCCACCTAGATTCTTTGGTTCATTTTTTTTTTATTCTGCGACATGCCCTTCAAGATGCACTCCGTGCTCCAAGGGTACCACTCACCTTTTACTGGTTTTGGTAGTTGTCCAACCCTTGGATTCAATACTCCATTCAGGGGACCTTGTGAGAGACTAAGGGCTTCTAAGCAATAAGGACCTTGTCTTATTGTGCACACCTTAGAATCTTCGTGAGAAAATTTCTTAGTCTGCCCTCACGACATCATGGATCTCACGAACTAGGTAATCGTTAACCTACAATTCGAGCCACAGTGTGAGCGCTAGTAGGCTGTGTTAGGGGTGTTTCCACACCTCTCCCTCAATAACTAGTTTCTGTGCATGGCCCCTTTACTCCTTATGTGAGTAGGTTAGAAAGCAATTGGTAGCCTACATCCATCAACGAAACAATGCCAATGATCCATAAACAACATCATAATATACTCGATCATATGTCGCATATGCATAAATGAAATACTCAAACAAATACAATCCACTCCTTGACTCAGTCCAAAGTCTAAGGAGGTCCACTGATGCCATCGACATTCTCAATATGTCAAGTGTCCTGCACACTCCGGGGAAACTCATCAATAAAATTTATCAATACATAGATATAAAATATCATAACATCATAATCCATCAACATCATCATAAGAAACCATAAGAGAAACATACAACCATATACTAAAATTGGATCACTTGCAGGCAAGTTTCCTCAAAGAATAATTCGATAACATGTGCTCGCAAGAGCGGGATGTTACAGGACAAGTTTCATCTTTTGAAAAGTTTGATGTAAGGCCCGTTGAACACTTGTCTGGAAGGCTAGGAGTATTTAGGAGCGAATAAGGAAAAACCACTTATAAGATACCAAAATAAATTTATTAAAATTCTCTATCCAATGGAACTGATCTGGTAGCAATATGAGCACCCTGTGAAAATTTATGAGCTTTGCAATCTCGTCCCCATCACAAAAAAACCCAAAAAAGGATTGATTTTAAATCAGTCATGTCTTCACTTCTGGAGCACTGATTTGGGTGATTTTTATTTTGAAATCAGCTATTTTTTAAAGAGGCTCAGATATGTGATTTTTTTGGCCAATTAGGCCTCAACTACTACAGAAATCCAAAAAATCGCGCGACCGTCCACGAAAAAACATTGAAAATAACAAATTTTAAAATGTCGATAACTTTACTTCCCGGAATTCGTTTCATACATTTTTTTTTTTAAATTGGATTTTTTTTCTGAGGGGAACTCCGATATACAACTATTTTCTACAAATTTTGCACAGAAATACACATAAATCGTCTGGAATGAAGCGGCCCTCTTTTTCTTCTCTGAAAAATCTGCAAAATAAAAATAATTCTTCTCTTCTTTGGCCAAGGAAAGAGCTCTGATACCAATTGTTAAGTACCAAAGACTGAAAACAAAAGCACCACAATAGATATAGAAAAAAAATATGAAAAATCTCCTTTATTATTATCAAACCCTTAGGGGAGTGCAACACCATACAATGGATCCTATTATGGAAGAGATCCACTCTTGTTCACTTGCCTCTTCAAGGGGGCATCCTCCTATTGGGTTGCATGCTCCAAATACAATACTTCTTTTCACACCCCATTACATTGCTTGAACCTCTTTATATAGTGTTACCAACCACCTAAGAACATTCTAGAAGAGGAACCTTCTAGTAAGTCCTCTTACATTTATTATATCTAACTACCATAGTGGGCCTTATTTAATAATATAGTGGACCTAGTTCACCTTACATTGAATGGCCTCCACTACTTCTCTAGCTACCTAACAAGAAGAAACTATATGCCAACATATTGGAGGCTCATGTGCCTTACAATGTTGAAGATGAAGACTATTTAATCATTCAAATTTTAAGTTATGTGGAGGGATGAAGAAATATTTTTGCTCCTGGTCTTCTAATATGATGGATAATAGAATGTCATGACCTTTTTATGGTAACCACATGGATGTTGTACCCATAATTAATCCCGAGGAATCAAACAAAACTAGGATGGTGATAGAGCATAGGAACTTAAAGGGCTTGCCTTTGTCATGTCAGTTTTGGATAATTTCACAAGATTGAATCAACCCAAAATTAGAGAAAGATGTAAGACTTGAGAGAAATATCAAATATTTGACAAGATTGGATCAATTCATAATTGTAGAAAGACATAACTATTTTATAAAATGATATCCAAGGTTTGAGAGAGGATGCCTACCCATTGTTCAAAGAAATTCAATGTCTCACACCAACCAAATTTTTCCTTCACCCTATCATACCACACTATAAGTTTTTTTTTGTGACACATCACATGGACCCAAAGTTTACCTTCTCTCCGTGTATTACAGTAAAAACTTTTAGCCATGTGATGTATCGCATGGACCAAATGTTTCCACTCACATGTCATATCGCTCAGAAAAATACTTTCCCTATGACCAATTCCACGAGATAGAGTTTTTCTCCTTCATGGTGTATCGCACCACAATATCTTCCATATGATATGTCACACCACACCAACGTTTCTATCTTTGTGACATAGTGATGAATCACATCATGTTTGACATTTCCAGTTATATGTTTGACATAACCACTTCTAAGAATGCAACAATATATTCATTCTTCTAGTCACACTGTTCTTAGTTTACTCTGAATTTAAAAATAAATCATTTCAACCTTTTCACCTTATAATGACGTAATTTTTGCACCTTCAGGGGAAATTGCTAGTTTAAAATCCTTTGAATAGGTTGTGGTAGAGTGAGCATGTGCAACAAAGCTATTTTTCTCACTTGTAAGGATGTAGGGATAAAATAGAGTCAAACCAAATTCAACACCTACACTTGGAGTGTTTGTTAAAATATGGAATTGTGAACCCTCTATCTAGGACTAAGACTCTAGAATGCGCAAAGAAAAAGGGCCTAAGACTATCATAGATTTACCCATGGTGAACAAGGGAAGATCAAGGGCAAGAGTGAAGTGTTTATAGATTTATCCACGATGAGGAAGGAGAAGGGTAGAGCATTTACAAATTTTCCCATAGTGAGTGACAGGTCCACTAAAATCCTTACTAATGATAACATGGAAGTTTGGCTTATGTGTACATTTAATATGCCAAACCATGGGTCTATGAACTTATGAGAGGCCATACACTATCTATGTAGAATTCAAGAATTTCCTTTGTATGTGATTTCTATATGTTTCTATTAAATTGAGAGGGGACAACTACTTAGTTCACACCCTGCATAATTTAAATTTAAAAGGTAACCACACACTTCCATAAAGAAATTGATAGCATGACTCAAATCTACATGACTATTCTACATAACTTTCAATTGTTGGATCAAAGATGATTGTCAACTATAAAGTCCAATCTTTGATATTACAACTCTTGAATTTGAAACTTAAATACAAAAGTGAATAAATTAATATGAGTTGTACAATTTATAACACAATGATGGAAACTAGCTCCATAACGAAACAAGGCTTTGGACAATTCCTAAAATGTAGTGGGTGAAAAGAATTTGTTGTCTTTGTGACACTAAGAGAGTTGAAGATGGAAAATCACTTTCTCTTAGAATGTCCTACATACACCCACATTAAATTTCCATTTCAAATTATTTGTTACAGTACCGACCTTCCTAATTTTCCAACTCATCAAAACTATGGTGATTTAAGAATGTTGCTCTTAAAGTTAGATTCAAACATAGAAATAAAATTACAAAGAAAAGTAAGTAACTCCTTACCTTTCTTAAGGTTAGATAAATCAAAATTGATCCCAATGGATGTTCATAACCATCATCATCACATAATTATCTTTAGTTAAATAGCCAACAAAATTAAAAACATAAAATTAAACAAACTACTTAAACTAATCATTATATTCAATTATAATTACGATTCTCACATTTTAACATATTATTCTAAACACAAATTCAATATAAATCAAAATTAGACACAAAGTCTAAAATGTCGATCCTCAATTTGATCCCAACGTAATAAAATTAACCAAAAAAAATATAAGAGGTCTTACATTCCGAGGAGAAAGACACTAAACATATTTTCCCTTTCCCAAGATGAGACATCGCCAACAAACCACCACTACATAAAATTAGCATACTCCCTAAGTGGGTGAATGGGAATGTTGAAGTAATTTGAGGAAAGTTTTCATATTAATGTTGTTAATTGGAATCATAAAGACACTGCAATTAAAATGATCTTATTTGAAGTTGGTTCACTATTTTGATGATGACCTCTTACAATAACTCTCAAATTGGTGAACATATTGTACATTTTGATATGAGAGAGTATTAATCCTCGTATACTTGGGATCTTGATATATATTCAAGATTCAATTCTATAATTAAATGTATGATCTTTAAGCTATAATTTTATTTTAAAGATGATAATGAAGATGTGGATGATGATGGAATTTAAAAACAATATGTTTTGGTCTTC
>JZKD02S1490501.1:71899-85928 GCA_000966675.3 Picea glauca | reverse complement strand
AAAAAAAAAAGTGTGTGTTTTACTTATGGACCCTCTTGCCTATACACCTTACATAAATGGACTTAGATAATTATTATGAAACTTCTATCCCAAAGTAAAAAGAGAAAAGATTTCAATTTCACCCAGCTTTAAAAAACCAATCATGTCGAACATTATGATCATTTGCTCCTCGTTCCCTAAAATCCAAATTTTCCATTCCTCACTCAAATGAGTAACGTGTGCATTATCTTTTCAATATTACATTGTGAAAATTGAATATCAATATGTAAAAATTAGCGATTAATATCCAACTTCCTATACAATATTAAATGTTAAACTTACTATACAATATTGAATATCGTTGTAAGTGATATATAAATTATCGAATTAGATTTGTTTTCAAATCTAATAACCTATATACCACTTGCCTCAATATTCAATACTACCTAACAAACCACTATAAAAATTCCGATTCTCTCTACAATGAGAAAGTGTTAATTACGGTTAGTGAATGATATTGTTTATTCTAGTTAGTAATTTGTTTTGTTGGTTCATGTGATGCAGAACTTTTCCCTAATTTAGACATGGCAATGGCTGCAAATTAGATCTACACAGTGTCTCTTCAATGGGAGACGGAGATGGTGTCGGAGATGGTGTGAGGTACATGGTACATTGTAAGCTTAAACTTACGGGCATAAACTTTTGTTTGTTCAAGATATTTCAATGCTAATAACTTTTTCCATGATGATAATAACGACCTAGCTAATTATAAAATTAAACTAATTATAAAATTAAAGATTATATTTTGAGCATAGTTGTATGTGAATAGTTTTCAGTATTTTCAACATCTAGTTTTTAAGTTTTTGAAGTTCCGGGAGCTTGGGAATTAGATAGGAACATCTTCAATTGGTTGAGAATTCTTTTGGAAACTTGAGAACTTTTTGGGAGCTTTAAAATCAAAGAAATTGGAACTTGGAAACCAATATCTTAAAAGAAGAGCTTTAAATTAGAATTATATTAAATTAAAAAGTAAATATATTATTCCTTTATTACAAATACATAATTTCTTACAAATATTTTTATTATATTTATTCAAAATATCACTATAAAACTAAGAGTAAACTACAGTTAAATATTATTTCAAAAATTAGTAACGTAAAAAAACTTAATAATACTCACTTTATAGTTGTGGATATGAAAAACTTTTAATGCATTTATGTTTTCCTTCAAGCCCAAATTAAATATGAAAGTAGAATAAATCAACACCCTATCCACTTGCTCCACTCTGTAGTTGATATCAACCAACCATATCATTGACTTTTATTGTATTTTCACATTAGAAGAGTACTATTTTGTTTTTTTCAATAAAAAAAGAATAATGCTTCAAATTTACAAAGATGTTTAAAGTTTATATATGTAAAATTTAATTTTAAAAAGATATTAAAATTGTATATATGTATTTTCAATTTTGTTTCTCATTTTCTAATGAAATATTTATGAATATTAAAGTTTCATTATTGTGTTAAATGTATTTATATAATTATTAGCACTAATTAAATTAGTGATTTTAATATTGTAGTTGTTGCAATAGGAGAAACATTGTCATCCATTCAACTTCAATTTTATTGAAATAAGATTTAAAATGTATCAATATCTCTATATATTGTAATCTAAAATATCATTATAATCTAAAATATTTTTTTAATATATATTATTTCACTCCCAAATTCAAATTTCCACTAGTATCCACCTTCCTATCGTTCCCACGTTTAAAAAACTCATACAATATAAATTTTAAGATAATATTATAATATAAAATAATGGCTAATAAGGATTTCGTTCTTTTATATATAGAAAATCAAACCTTAACAGGAAAATAGGCATGTTAGTTGGTGCCTGCTACATACTACAATACTAAAGAAAAACAAATTGAATGAATCTGTATTCATCGTTTCGTTGTACAAATCGAGGTATTTGTAGTTTTTATTTTTAAAATTAAGTTTAAATTCAAAATTAATATTTATTTATTTATTATATAATTCAAAGTGTATCAAACTATTTTCTAAATTCTCGTTGGTATATTGTAGTTGAGGATTTTAAGTTAATCGACATGTACGATCTAAAATTGCATGTGGAACATTAATGTGGAACCTTTGAGTCTTCGTATATCTCTTATCACGAAATTTTATCTTTATATTAAATTATAAATCACATTCAAGTTTACATATTTAATCTTTAAATCTTTATCTCTTACTTACTGAAAATTGCATGTGGAACATTAATGAAAATTGCATTTAACAAAGAATTGGGCGTAGACAACATTAATGTAAGTAGTAGGAAGATGAGTAGTTTTAGGTAGGCACTGGTTTTTTTCGATAGGCAATGATTTTTCGAGTTTTCTTGGTTCATTTCATATGGATGTTTTGTAATTTTTTAAAAATATGAAATAAGGGAGGACACTTCACTCATCGTCATCGTCATCGTCACTATTGAGTTATTTTTTTTTTTTTTTCAATAACATGAGTCAAGAATTTCAATTAGAGAATTGTATGCATCCAAGGTTGACATATTTTTGTGGAAATGTTGTCTTATAGGTGAAAAAATTCAGGAATTTTCGACAATACAGGGTACAACAAAGGATGAACATTTTTAGTAACCACTCACACAACCAGATCAAAGATCAACACACCGATGTTTTTACGTGGTAAAATCTCAATGTGGGGAAACATCCATGACTCGAGCCAACGTGATGACTTGAGGCAATTTATTAATGCAAAAGAAAAATATTACAAGAGAGTTTATCACAATCAGTCATCGAAAAATGATCCTCCATGCTCTTTAAATAAAGATCGTGGACCATTCGAGTGTTAAGCCACGAATCAATGTAGTTGTTAAGATCGAGGAGAATATAATTCGTCGGATCATTCTATGTCTAGAACATATTGTGACATTTAGATTACAAATGCATACTAAAGAAACCCACTAAGAAATACACTTTAACCTAACGACACATTAGACAAAATTGATCTTAACTAAGTCCTAAGTATCTGAATATCCTAACAAGGAACATGCCAAATGACTTCACATTGTAATCTCTATTTGTAGAGTAGTTAAAGTGCCCCTGTCTTAAGGGTCTAGGATTGAAATCTAAAGTTAATTATCAAATAAGTATCCCTATCTTAAAAACCAAATTATTTACCATTAATTAAATAAATTGTGGATGAGGACAAAAATCAACTTGTACAAAGGCTTTTGGAAGTTGGGAGGCAACTCAAATGATTGCTTAAGTATAAATATGAAAATACAACCTGCAATAGACTTTCGATCATCAAGGTAGTTGACCCAATCCACATTATTGAAACTAACCAACAAAGGAGTCCCTTCTGAACTATACTGTATCCCAAATTGAACTATACCCTCAACATATTGAAGTATCCTTTTAGCTACTTTGCAATGACTTTCATGGGGTGTTTGCATATATCAAGAAATAAGACTGGCAACAAAGGAAATATCAGGACGGGTATGAGTCAAATATAAGAGACTACCAACTAAATGATAGTACAAAGTGGAATCAACTTCGAGAGTAGTACAAGTGGCAACAAGTTTGACTCCAGACTAGAAGGGAGAACGGATTGGTTTAGAATTGTTCATGTGAAAACAACGAAGAAGGTCACAAGCATACTTAGACTAGGAAAGAAAAATCCCTTCCTTGGTTTGCAATACTTGGAGGCCAAGGAAATAATGCAAATAGCCTAAGTCTTTCATTTCAAATTACTTTTTAAGGCTAGTTTTCACATGGGTTAAAAGTTTAGGGTCACTGCCAGTGAGGATAAGGTCATGAACATAAAGAACACGTATTATAGATGGCTTCCTACTTTCTTGATATATACATTAGGGTCATAATGAAATCTAGAAAATTCGGTGTCAAGAAGAAAGTTGTCTATTTTGGCATACCACGCTTGAGGGGATTTCTTAAGACCAGAAAGATATTTCTTAAAGTGAAAAACAAGAATGGAGTCATTTTGGACATAGCCAGGAGGTTGTTGCATGTAGATTGCTTCTTGCAAATCTCCATGAAAAAAGGAGTATTTAACATCCATCTGATGGACCTCCCATTTATGTGAGGCAACAAGGGATAGAACAAGGCGGATGGAATTCATTTTGGATATGGGGGAAAATGAAATAATACAAGTTATTCCAATAGAGGACGAACACCTTTAGTAACCATTGACACAACCAGATAAAATATTAACACGTTGATGTTTTATGTGGTAAAACCCCAATGTGGGGAAACATCCACTGCCCCATCCAATGTGGCCACTTGAAGCAATTTATTAATGCAAAATAAAAATATTTCAAGAGAGATTTTCACAATCAATCATCGGAAAATGACCCTCCATTCTCTTTAAATAGAGATCATGGACCAATTGGGTGTTAATCCATGAATCAATGTAGCCATTAAGATTGAGGAGAATATTGTGAGGTACCTGCCTTCAAGGCCTCATAACTTATCCTATCCAAAGAAAATTTGTACAACTATCAACGAAATATTTTTGTTTCAATTGTAAGTTTTGTATCTAAGGAAGGACTTAGGAAATAACTTGATTTTGCTAGAATAAAACAAACTATATTTTTCTACAATAAAAATTGTGGTATTCATATTTCTAAATTGGTAAGCATTTCTAACAATTTATCCTTAAAGAATGAAACTACTAACAATTTGAACGATTAGTGTACAAAATATTACAATAAATCAATTGAATAAAGCCACTAGGAAAATACCTGTAAATTCTAGTTGGTTTAGTCCCTGCTCCCTTGTCCACAACTGCTAAATGGCCACTTCCTGAAAATGTTTCCTCTTAGCCAGCTAAGAACAGAGCCTCTCTAGCTCCTTATCTCTAGGAAATCATATTTCCTGGCCCCCGAACCCTCAACCCAAAATCTCAGCAACAACAGTCCACTATTAAACCCACCAAAATTTCTCCTTCTCCCCAATCTCTCCTTGCTCCTTTCCTCCCCAAATATCTAATTGCTCCTCTCTTTCTCAAATGAACCCCAAACCCATTCATTTATCCTCCCATCTGACATAACTTGTCCCCATTGATTTCCTCCCCCCATCCCTAATAAATTCCTACATACCCTCATAAATTCTCATCTAACTTGTCTGTCACACGTAATACCATCAATAAGTTTATTCATTGTTAAATAATTTAATCTAATAATAAAATTATGATCAATTCTAATTAGTTTAATAATTTAGTTGAGTTAATTAAATTAGTGATTTCAAGTATTTAATTAACTTACATTAATGACTTGAATTACCTTATTTAATTATAATAATTAATTAATCTATTTGCGGTGTTACATACACTCACCCTTCAAGAAACTTTATCCCAAAGTTATAGTAATCCACAATACAAGGATAATAATAACATGATTCATACATCTAGATTAGATAAACAACATCATTAATTTAATACACTCATAAGTACTAGTGTACATGTTCAAGGCATGTATGCATAGCTAGCACATACATGACTCACATGTGTACTAATGACAATAATTATCACATCTAATGCAATTCTTGTATGCTTCCAATCTAGTCAACAATGCTATTCATTTATTAAAGAATAGTAAACCATTTAAAATATTTGCAAAATCCTTATATTATAATAATTCAACACAAACAACATTCACTTAGATAATTGTAGTTTAATTAAGCATATTTTTTTTTCTTTACAAAAGGAAATCAAGCAGTTCTGCTATACGATTAAAACTCCCCACACTCTCAACTACTTCTAATCATCCTTCCTCCCTAACCTACTTCCATATTCCATCCCTATCTTTCCTTTGTTGGACTATCTTGGAGCGTCAACTATATTAACGTAACTCTAGATAGAACTCGTAAGCGGAAGTGTCAACCACCTTGACCAAGATTTCCCAGCAGGAAATTGAAAGTCATCATCACACGTCTAGGGGAGCATGAGTTAACACCATCCTCCCATGACTCCAGGTTTCATAGGATACATGGTGCGAAATGCCTCCACCCCTCCTGATAGAACTAGGGTCAACACCCTATTATGGACCATACACTGGAACTGTGTTGCTGGGATTTTTTCATCATATACAAACAGTTTTAGGAATCCTCTCTACCTGATAACAAATACATTAATGAATCTTCATAAATCCCTCATAAACCACACATTCAAACTTAGCTACAATACCGTGCACTTTCCCACATATTATAGAAATGCATTTTAACCAACATAATTTATCATGCTAAGATTCCAACCACATTATTTCTCGGTCGATGCTCACAACATCAACTGTTTATTACCATCCTCCCTTTGGCCATTTCATATCCCATTAATATGCAAATTAGTTTATAACACAAACTCATACATATCCATACATTATTATCATGTAAATGAATTTAATCATATCATTAACTTGGTATCCATGTACCAACAACTTTAAATTTCAAAATTTTCAAGATAGAATTAGTTTGCATAATTTCCATCATAATTCAAATAATGATAAGCATTCATAATATTGACATTCACATAGGTCCAAATGTCTAAAATTTTAAGTGTATCATTAATACTTTCACAGTTAATAAGAAAATAAGATACAATTAGGCCATAAGTAATTCTAGTTGTCTTAGTCAAAATGTGGCATTACATACACCCAACCTTCAGGAAACATAGTCTCGAGGTGGTAAAAAAAGTGAGGGATGATCTCATCGTAAGGTATCTGCATCCTCCCAAGTAGCATATCCTGGGCTATACTTTTCCAATTGGACTTTAACTTGGTCTACCAGACGATTCTTGAACTGTCGGACTGATCAAGGTGGATATCGATGGCCACCCACCTTTTCCAACTGGCTCAAAACAGTTTTCTGGCAATTTTGGTAATTTACTATTTTTAGCAGTTTTTAACTTCCGGGGCCATTTTGAGACCCTAAACAACATTTTTGGGAAAACAGGGAGAAATATGGAAGTTCCTTATATATTTCCCCCAAAATGAATCTCCTCGACGATACCTTTCCAATGGGCTATCATGCGCCTAAAACAAAGATCGTATGCAAAAGTTACGACCCCGAAAATTTGATGTACTAACTTACCCAAACGGGGCCCACATGACTTTTGGCGCTTTATCTTCTAGGTTTAAGTTTTTGGATGTCTAGGGTTTTTGGCATTCCTATTTATTATAAAAATGCCTTAAGATCCTCATTGTAATCATCTTCTTCCGAATGCGAGTAGCCGTCACATCTCTTCTCAGAGATAAGTTGCCACCATTCTAGCGATTCTTTCACTCTGTATTTTTTATAGTCTCTGTACATTTATTTCATTAATATAAATCATGTATTAATGTATATCTGTTACTCTTGTTATATTTTATATATATACCTGTTATATTGTTCTCTCTCTTGCAATATCTCTAAATATTTATGTGTTATATCCCCGCTCTCATTTTGTGCCGAAAATAATCCGGATCAGTGGTATTAGAGCAGGCTTCTCTTGATCGTTTTTCAGTGCATGTCCTCGACGAGGTCCGAGTATAGCAAGTTGGGTATCGATCTTGTCTCTCTTGAAGACAATCTCTCTCGCACGCCCAAGAAACCCCCTATGGCGGAATAAAAGAAAAACGACGGAGCAGACGATCCTATCAATTTGTTGCTTGAGCAAGCTCTCACGCGATAGAGGGAGAAAATCATGGATATTTTTTACCACATCCTTCAACGCCTCCCAATAGCATCAGGTGCATCTTCATCAAGCGACCACTTTGGAGGCACCTCGCCTTTTAAGGTACAGGTCAATTTTGATATTTCTATATTTGAAGGTCAGATAGATGCAGATGCCCTAGATAAATGGTTAAATCCGTTAGAAGGTTATTTCTTTGTTCACAATTTTTTTGACAAAGAAAAGATCATCTTCACGCTCCTTAAGGATCTCCCTCATGTCAAACATTGGTAGGAAACTTACTGGGAGCAGAGTTCCACAAAGGAGTTTGGAATATATGGGGCCAAGCCCACTTGGGATTCTTTTGTGTATGCGGTAAAGGAACAATATTACCCTGTTTGCAACTATGAGGACCGATACATGAGATGGACCACATTGCGGAAAGAGAGAGGCCAAGCAGTGTCAGAGTTCACCAATACCTTCCATACCTTGTGCACCAAGCTGGGTATCAAAGACTCCGAGCGACATTTGGTTCTGAAATACCGTGGGGCTCTACACATATGCATCCAAACTGAAATGGATTTTTTGGACATCTCATCACTCGGTTTTGCTTATCGATATGTTGTTAAAATTGAGCAGAAGTTTAAGCACCAGAACAAACGGGAGTTTGGATATGCAAATCTGCAACAACCAAAGTATGAGAAAGACGACCCTAACAAACAACTTCTTGAAAACCAGTCTAAGCCATAGGAAAAGAAGGGTCACAAAAAGACGAAGAAGGACACCGAAAAATGGTGTGATTTCCACAAAAGCCCTTGGCACAACACCAATTAATTTCGCTAAAAACAGTGATTGTGGCCGAGATCAAAGACAAGGAGCCAGACCCTGATTCAAAATCTAATTCGAAAAATACTAGTAAAAGACAGATCAGCGACACAGACCCCACTGCTATTGCCGCGACCACAACAATTCAACTAGAAGAACCAAGATATCCAGAAGAGGGGGAGTGCCTTTTTCATTCACAGATGTGGGTGAAGGGGACCCCACTGCATTTTATTGTTGATAGAGGAATCTAGAAGAACCTCATCTCAGCAGAGGTTGTCACACAATTGGGATTGTTGACAACACCACACCCGTAGCCATACAACATCGGGTGGCTTCGCCAAGGACGAGGTCTTCGTGTTGGCTAGTAGTGTCGATTATCATATGACATCAAACCCTTCAAGGATGAGGTATTATGTGATGTTTCCCCACTGGATGTCTATGATGTTCTCTTGGGCCAGCCATATATGTGGAGACACCATGCGGTTTATGAGTCTCGACCCCACAGTGTCATTGTTTCTTTAGGGGGTCATATCTCCATAATACCATAGGTAGTTTCGACTATTGTTCCACCTAAACAGTGCCACAAGGTAGTATCTCATACTGCAAAATTTAGCTTCTTTACAATTTGTTCAAAAGGGGAACAAAAGGACACTGCAACCACTACAACCTCACCCCAAACACCTTCTATCCAACAGAATTAGGTCGACAAGGTTTGCAACAAATTGCAAATATTTCTTCTGCACACTATCCTCTCGTGTAGCTTGACTTGTTGAACAACCTCAGCCTCAACAGGTTCGTGACAGACTTCCACAAACTGAGCAACACGACATCTCCAACAAGGCAACCAACTCACCAATATGCAGATTTAGTAAACGCTTTTCCCTCTCCCTCAGGCACTCAACGCAATGGAGACCATTGCTTCCTAAGGAGTTAGGATTGATCTAGGTGGATATCGCTGGAAACCCACCTTTTCCAACTGGCTCAAAACAGTTTTTTGGCAATTTTGATAATTTACTATTTTTAGTAGTTTTTAACTTCCGGGGCCATTTTGAGACCCTAAACGACGTTTTTGGGAAAATGGGGAGAAATATGGAATTTATTTAGATATTTACCCCAAAATCAATCTCCTCGACGATACCTTTCCAATGGGCTATCATGTGCCTAAAACGAAGATCGTATGCAAAAGTTACGACCGTAGGAAGTTGATGTACTAACTTACCCAAACGGGGCCCACGTGACTTTTTGCGCTTCATCTCCTAGGGTTAGGTTTTTGGATGTCTAGGGTTTTTGGCATTCATTTTTATTGTAAAAAGGCCTTTAGAGCCTCATTGTAATCATCTTCTTGCGAATGCGAGTAGCCGTCACATCTCTTCTTAGAGATAAGCTGCCACCATTCTAGCGAGTCTTTCACTCTGTATTTTTTACAGTCTTTGTACATTTATTTCATTAATAGAAATCACGTATTACTGTATATCTATGAATCTTGTTATATTTTCGATATATCCCTATTATATTGTTGTCTCTCTTGCAATATCTCTGAATATTTTTGTTTTATATCCCCGCTCTCATTTCGTACCGAAAATAATCCGGATCACGAACGCTACGGTCCAATATGCGTAATGGCTCGGCCATGAGGGTTCCCACGTCCGAGACCTGCAATTCATTCCAATTTAGTTTATGAGATTCATCAACAACATAATGACGTAGAACATATACATGAAAAACATTATGAGTTTTATGCAAGTGGGATGGCAGTACAAGACAATAGGAAACATGTCCAATTCTCTCTTGGATTTTGAATGGTCCTATAAATCGAGGAGACAAATTTGTCCCTTTCTCAAACCGAATGATACTCTTATTGGGTCTTATACGAATGAAAACCTGATCTCTAACTTTATAACTTAGATCATTCCTATGTGCATCAACTTAACTTTTCTATCTATCATGTGCTTCCTTTAATCATTGTCTAATCTAAATCACATGTTCCTCCATCTCTTGAATCAATTCTGGCCCTACTGTCACTCGATATTCTAACCTTTCCCAACTCAAAGACGTCTTTCATGTCCTTCCATACAAATATTCATAGGGAAGCATTCCAATTTAGATGTGAAAACTGTTACTGTAGGCAAAATCTACCAAAGGTAGGTACTTCTCCCAATGGGTTTGATTATCCATAACATCATCCTAAGCATGTCTTCCATAACCTGATTTACTCTCTAAGCTTTCCCATCCATCTTGGGATGATATGTTGTGATCAAGTTCAACTTATTCCCCAACACTGACTGCAAACTTGTCCAAAACCTAGAGGTAAACCTAGAGTTCTTATTTGAAATGATGTTCTTGGGTAACCCATGCAAACAACTGAATTCACTTATAAAAACACGTGCCACATCAATGACATCGTAAGTGTCTCTAATTGGAATAAAATGATAAATCTTGGTCAATTTATCAACTATAGCAAGAATGACATTATGCCTCGGTGATTTGAGTGGAAATCCCACAACGAAATCCATAGAAATGACTTCCCACTCGGACATAGGAACATCATGCGGTTGTAGGAGACCTGTCGGGTGATGATGATAAACCTTCACTTGTTGAAACTCAACGCACATGGCGATGAAAGGGACTACATCACGCTTCATGCTTACCTAGAAGAAAAACTTCTTCATATATGCGTACATTTTCTTCACACTTAGATGCGCACAGTAAAGTGCTCTATGGGCTTCCTTGAGTATGATGCTTCAAATATCCCCACCCTCGGGGATGTACATCCTTCTCTAATATCTTAACTATCCATATGATTCAAGGATATATCTTTCATAATTTGTCTCTAATTTCCTCCCACTCTGGAAGGCTAAAGTGACCTTTAAATACCAACTATCTCCAACAAGTTTCCCCAACACTCTCTCCCTCGGATAAAACTTTAAGGGCACCAAGGAGAAGATACATGGTCTTCTTCTTAGGGCATTCGTGACCACATTCTCCTTTCCCTTGATATATGAAATTCCAAAATCATACTCACTCATAAACTCACTCCATCGCCTCTGCCTAACATTAAGATCCCTTTGAGTAAAGAGATGATTTAAGCTTTCATGGTCTGTTTTTAGCTCAAATCTTCGCCCCACTAGATAATGCCTCCAAAGATTCATAGCTAGCATTACAACTAGAAACTCTAAATCATGAGTAGAATATATCTCCTCATGTTTCTTCATCTTTCTTGATGCATACACTATCACTCCCCCATCTTGCATTAGCATAGCCCCCAATCCTTGCTTTGAGGCATCCGTGTAGACTGTGAAGTCTTTTTCCATATCTGACAATCATATAATTGGCACACTGGTTAGTAACCTCTTAAGCTCGATGAATGAATTATCACATTCCTTTTTCGATTAATACCTGACCCTCTTGCGTTGCAAGGTGGTAATGGGTTTCGCTATCTTAGAGAACCCTTCCACAAACCTTCGATACTAACCAACTAGCCCCATGAAGATTCTCACCTCATGAGCATTTTTCGGCACTAGCCAATCCATAATGGCCTTCACCTTTTCCAGGTCCACAAAAATTCCCTCACTAGAAATGACATGACCTAGATAGTGAATCTCTTCTTGAATAAAGAACACTTTGAATGATTTCCATAAAACATGTTCTCTCTAAGGAACGACAACACCACTCACAAGTGTTCCTCGTGTTCTCTTTCATTCTTGGAATAGATGAGGATATCATCAAGAAAGACCTGTACAAAGAGGTATAAGTACTTTTGGAATACACCATTCACAAGGCTCATGAAAACTGTTGGTGCATTGGTCAAACCAAAAGGGACTACAATGAACTCGTAATTCTCGAACCAAGTTTGAAAGTAAGTTTTAGGAATATCACCTTCCTTAATCCTTAACTGGTGATACCCTACTCGTAGATCAATTTTGTAGAAAACTGCTGCTCCTTTCATCTGATAAAAGAGATCATCTATATGTGGTATTGGGTACCTATTCTTGACTGTAGAATGATTCAAGTCCCTATAATGTATGCACAATCGTAAGGAATCGTCCTTCTTCTTGAAAACAATTAATGGTGTACCCCAAGGTAAAACACTAGGCCATATCAACCCTAAGTCAAGTAGTTCCTTCAACTGCATCTGCAAGTCACAAAGTTCTAGTGTTGTCATCCTATACGGTGTCTTGTAAACTAGCTCTATACCAGGTTTTAGCTCGATGGTAAAATCAAGCTCCCTTTCAGGAGGTGATCTAAAAATGAAGAAGACTTGAAAACTTGAAAACTTATTGCAAGTGAATGTTATGTGTTTAAAGAAAAAGGATCAGTTTGCAACGCATAAATTAAAGGATTACTTATGCAAATTATACATAGACAACAACATAAACATTGAACATAAACACATAAGCACAACAATTGATAAAGGAGTTCACCCCTCTTATGGGCTACATCTCCTGGTCCAACTTCCAATGGATCATTATTATTAATTTTTCAAAAAATGCTCAAAAACATGTCTTATAATGCTCAAACTGACAAACTGACTGCTCCAATGGCTTCCCAGCGTCCCAAAACCCCTGTCTGGGCTCTTTCGACACCTCAATTGGTCGAAAAATGAAGAAGTTAGGCCTCCTGGAAGTCTCCCTCTTCAAGCTTGTCGTCTCTGGATCTACAATTCACACCCTTTCTTCCTTGAACCTGGCTCACATGCTCATTTAAGCGCAAAAACCCAGCACCGGGCGCAACCGCACCAACGGTGCAAACCGTAGAATGGTTAAGGGCGCACCAGCCCCTAACCGCCTCGTCACCTGGGCGTATGGTGCATATGACCGCGCCCTTGGCTGAAAGGTGGTTAAGTTCGTTTCAACGGGCGTAACCTCCCGCGCTCCGGATTAGGGTCATATGCCAATACAAAAACCGTGGGCTATCCAAACCCCACGCACCAAACAACCGCGCACAACATTTTAATATAGTTGTATGGTTTTACAATGGACCACGGATTATATATAAACCCGCGTGCATATTATACCACCGGTCACATAATATTACAAACAACCACGGGTCAGGGCTAAGCCCCGGCCCGACCCCCCACCCAATATACAAACTTGCAAACTTATATATATTAAAACATATACATTTAACAAGCAATAACTTGTGGCCCATTGGTCGGGCGGTCGTGCGAAGGCGCTCAGAGGTGTGGGAGGTCCGAGGGTCGAACCCCGCGGCCTCCAATATATATTTTACATAACCAACTAGCTAATAATTGAGTGACACGTGGCACCCCCGGATTGGGCCATGTGTCCTCACATCATTCGCCACCAAAGGACACATGTCACTCCATGATTCGCCAACTGCTAATCAATGAATGCTTACCACATCATCCACCTGACACGTCATCATACGGACTGTACGGCCCTGCCACGTCAGACCGTACGAATAGTACGGACAGGTACAATCAGCATCAAATTTTTTGCCTGTTTGGCTTGAAGAACAGATCGCAATATCTTCTCCATACGGCGTCCATTTGACAAAGTAAATATACCGCCGGAATCAAGAAG
>JZKD02S1490501.1:55014-67324 GCA_000966675.3 Picea glauca | reverse complement strand
GTGAGTTTCAACCTTGTGAGCATCAGAAACAAAACTTGCAAACAATCAAGTCTTCAAAACCAGTGCTCTGATACCAACTTGATCTAAAAATGAAGAAGACTTGAAAACTTGAAAACTTATTGCAAGTGAATGTTATGTGTTTAAATAAAAATGATCAGTTTGCAACACATAAATTAAAGGATTACTTATGAAAATTATACATAGACAACAGCATAAACATTGAACATAAACACATAAGCACATCAATTGATAAAGGAGTTCACCCCTCTTATGGGCTACATCTCCTGGTCCAGCTTCCAATGGATCATTATTATTAATTACTCAAAAAATTCTCAAACACATGTCTTACAATGCTCAAACTGACAAATCGACTGCTCCAATGGCTTCCTAGCGTCCCAAAACCCCTGTCTGGGCTCTTTCGGCACCTCAATCGGTCGAAAAATGAAGAATTTAGGCCTCCTGGAAGTCTCCCTCTTCAAGCTTCCTGTCTCTGGATCTACAATTCGCACCCTTTCTTCCTTGAACCTGGATCGCACGCTCATTTAAGTGCAAAAACCCAGCACTAGGTGCAACCGCGCCAATGGTGAAAACCGTAGAACGGTTAAGGGTGCGCCAGCCCCTAATCGCCTCGACACTTGGGCGTATGGCGCATATGACCGCGCCCTTGGTTGAAAGGTGGTTAAGTTCGTTTCAACGAGCGAACCTCCCGCGCTCTGGATTAGGGTCATATGCCAATACAAAAACCGTGGGCTATCCAAACCCCACGCACCAAACAACTGCGTGCAACATTTTAATATAGTTGTATGGTTTTACAATGGACCACGAATTATATATAAACCCGCGCGCATATTATACCACTGGTCACATAATATTACAAACAACCACGGGCTGGGGCTAAGCCCCGGCCTGACCCCCCGCCCAATATACAAACTTGCAAACTTATATATATTAAAAAATATACATTTAACAAGCAATAACTTGTGGCCCATTGGTCGGGCAGTCGTGTGAAGGCGCTCAGAGGTGTGGGATGTCCGGGGGTCGAACCTCGCGACCTCCAATATATATTTTACATAACCAACCAACCAATAACTGAGTGACACGTGGTGCCCCCGGATTGGGCCATGTGTCCTCACATCATTCGCCACCAAAGGACACATGTCACTCCATGATTCGCCAACTACTAATCAATGAATGCTTGCCACATCATCCACCTGACACATCATCGTACAGACTGTACGACCCTTCCATGTCAGATCGTATGGACTGTACGACCCTTCCACGTCAGACCGTACGGACTGTACGGGCTATACGGACAGGTACAGTCAACATCAATTTTTTTCCCTGTTTGGCTTGACGAACAGATCACGATATCTTCTCCATACGACGTCCATTTGACAAAGTAAATATACCGTCGGAATCAGGAAGATGAGACGGACGCAATGGAACTATTTTCATTGCATTCCGAGCACTTTGAAAATTGAGCAAAATTTGATCCCCTGATCAGGAGGTAACCATGGAAACTCTTTTGGAAAAACATCCTTAAATTTAGACAATACTGGATACTGGTCCATAGACGGTCCTTTCCCTTCATTGACTACTTCCACTACATATAAACGACAACCTTGCCTCATGAAATGTTCAATGTTCATTGTTGAGATAAATCATAGAGACACCTTCCTTCGTATACCATGGATCTCTACTGACCTTCCTTCATCATCAACACAAAGCACCTTCTTCATGAAACAATCTACCATAGCTTGATGGGATTCTAATAAGTCCATCCCAATGATTAGGTCATACATCCCTAGAGCAGTGGCGTACACCTTCAACCTAGTAGTACACACTCCCAAATATATTAGACAATTATCGACACTGGGTCCTACCACTTGTTTTTCCCCCGAATCCATCTCGACTTGTTTAAAGTTGCCGTGTTCATAAGATTCTAGCCCACACTTTTCTAATGCAGAAGTTGAAATGAACTATCTATAGGATCAGAATCAAATAAAATTTTAACATTGACATGATTTAGCATACTTGACGACTCCACCACCGTGGATTGATGTTCTTCCAGACAATTATTGACCATTGCATAAATATGGTGGCTACTACTCGCTCTTCCCATCAGGGCCTTTCCTTCTCTATGCAAAAATCCTGATTGTGACTCTGGACAATCACACAGGTAATGGGGTCCTCCACACCCCCAACAAGTAACACAAGATGGAACCTGCACACTGCCATGAGAAGGCCCCTCAAATGAGTTCCTTCCCCTGGAGCCCCTACCCCTACTAGCTTCTCCCCAAAAAGGTCGTGGACCTGCTTGCATCATGGGTGATGAGTGGGATGTTGTACTTGCTACAATTGAAATACCTTCCACAACTATTCTAGGTGAGACTCTACTCCCATAAAGAGGTGGCCTAGAGCTTCCTCCCTGGGAGAAGGTTTTAGGGGTCTTCCCCACGAATCAAATATGTTGTGGGATGGTTGATCTCATTCCTCCATTTAAAATCATGTGCTCTTCTATGTAACGAACACTTTCAACTTCTTCAACCATTGATGACGATTTCCACATCCGTACCATGGCCCTTATCTTAGGGTTTAACCCATACACAAAATGTTCTTCTTGTCGTTGATCGGTATCCATGTATGATATGTACTTTAATAACTCCATGAACCTGATTCCGCACTCTTCCACAATTTTGTTTCCCTAAATTAGAGTGTGGAATGCTCTTACCTATCATTCCTCACAATAAGCTAGGAAATAATTTCTTTGAAAAATTTCCTCGAAAATTTCCCAAGAGACGGTGTCTGGAGTAAGGTGCAACTGCCTCTTCAGATTTCCCCACCAGTTCAAGACATTGTCCCTGAAAGATCGCTATCTTCGCTTTTGATGTGGAAGCATAGTCTCTCAAGGAAAAACATCTTGTCATTCCTTCCAACCATGCCTCAACACGTTCACTTGCACGTACCCCGACAAACTCTTGTAGTTTGATTTTCTGTAGTTCTCTAGTGATGTCCCCTAGTGGAGGCCCTCCCTCTGAGTCTCTCGATGCTTCAGGGTTACCCACTCCAGATGGTGGGGGTTCCACTTTGACATATGATGACTGAAGTCCCTTTAATGTCTCATTAATAGCCTCAAAGGAACACAAAATGAGAGATATCTCGGGCGATGGTGGTGGCGGTACCGATATTTTTGGTCCTTGTGATGATGCTCCCTGGCCTCGATTTCCCCGAGTCCTAACCATCTTGACCGACTAAATCTACATTCGACCAAAGGTTATTAGTAGAGAGTTTAAGACATTCTACGTTTTACTAAAACTTATTCTTGCAAACATAGGGTTTGGTGTAAGTTTATTTATACTTGTATGTAAACAGACATTACTCCCATAAGGTAAGTGGATAAAGGTCAAAGTTAAAGCATCTAAGCTTGGTAACTTCATACAAGTATCCCACTATCTCTCTCATCTCACTAACTATGCAAGCATTATCTTGTACTCACTTGTTATATTCTTTAAAGTGCATCAAATTCCATTTACTATCATTAAGTCACTTATTAACCATTAATATGATTACCATTAGTTAGGTGACCTTTTATTATACCTTAACTTTACATTAATGATTAAATCAACCTTATAACTTTGATATACTTTATAATAATATTAATCTTATATAGTAATTATCATTAATAGGCCATTTATGTATAATATACTTCTCACCTTAGCATTTGCACTTTATAAATAGTAATCCTTGTATAATGTATATGATTTTTTTTTAATAACTTAAAATAATATAATATAGATATTTTTAAATAATTTAATAATAATTTAAGGTAATATAACATACTTTGTTTTTAAAATAAATTCAATAATAATTTAAAATATTATAACATAATGAAATTTTGTTTTCTTGATAATAACAAAATAATAATAAAATTAAAAAAAATATGAATTAATAATAAAATAAATAAATAAATTATTTTTATTTATTTATGAGATCTCATGGATGATGGATGAGTTTGAGAATTTGAAACAACCTTTGAATAATGCACTCAGGGAAGAGCTTGCGGAAAGGGAGAGGGAATTCGTGGATTCTGTTCTCAAGAGATCATATGAAGACGGCGGCTCCACAAATGATAAGAATATTGTTCTTCAAATGATAAAGAGCATAACTTTGCAGGGAAAGGAATTATAGAATAAAATGAATAACACATATTCACTATATATACTCCATGATGATTGTTCAGTTTAAAAGTAATTTTGAGTTAATGATTGGCCGACTTTGAAACCTGCTCTATGTGAAAAGAAGGGATTGTAAATATATTACTAGCAGAGTTACTATATATATATATATTCAGATTAAAATAAATTAGATCGTTATGTAAATTCTTTCTCATATTTTCTTCTTCATAATTTGTTTTTTTAACTCTAACCATCTTAATTATGTTTTTTCTTTTGTAAGAATGTTTTTACAAATATACTCATTGTAAAACATATTCAATATATTCACTGGAATAGGGTGGTTGGAATATGTGTAGGGTCTCCTTCTGTGTCACACTTTTCTCTTTTCAGGTTTCTATGGAGGGTTTTTCTCTCTTCAGATTTTCATGGAGGGTTTTCTTGGGTAGTTAAATTTTTTTTTTAGGGAACAATTTATACAATTATGTGATTTTTCAAGCCCTAGGTTTTAGTTTTGAAACCGGGCTCTGATACCATATGTGAGGTCCCTGTCTTCAAGGCCTCATAACTTATCCTATCCAAAGAAAATTTGTACAACTATCAATGCACATTTTTTGTTTATGTTTCAATTGCAAGTTTTGTATCTAAGGAAGGACTTAGGAAATAACTTGATTCTACTAGAATAAAACAAACTAGATTTTTCTACAACAAAAATTGGGGTATTCATATTTCTAAAATGGTAAGCATTTATAGAAATTTATCCTTAAAGAATGAACCTACTAACAATTTGAACGATTAGTTTACAAAAATTTACAATAAATCAATTGAATACATCCACTAGGAAAATACCTATAAATTCTGGATGATTTAGTCCCTACTCCCTTGTCCACAACTGCTAAATGGCCACTACCTGAAATTGTTTCCTCCCATCCAACTAGGAAAATAGTCTCTCCTACTCCCTATCTCCAGGAAATCATATTTCCTAGCCCTTGAGCCCAAAATCCCAACAACACTAGTCCAACACCAGTCCACTAGTAAACCCTCCAAAATTCCCCCTTCTCCCCAAATCTATCCTTTCTCCTTTCCTCCCCAAATGTCTAGTTTCTCCTCTCTTTCTAGAATGACCCCCAAACCCATTCATTTATCCTCCCATCTGACATAACTTGTCCCCATTGACTTCCTTCCCCCATCCCTAATAAATCCCTATCTACCCTCATAAATTCCCATCTAACTTGTCCATCACATGTAATACCATTAATAAGTCTATTAATTGTTAAATAATTTAATCTAATAATAAAATTACGATCAATTCTAATTATTTTAATAATTTAGTTGAGTTAATTAAATTAATGATTTCAAGTATTTAATTAACTTTATTACATTAATGACCTAATAAATTTATTTAATTGTAATAATTAATTAATCTATTTGGGGTGTTACAAATGTGAGTCATTGGATCACTCTATGTCTAGAACATATTGTGATTGTTGGATTACAAATGCATACTAAAGAAACACACTTTAACATAATGACACATTAGACAAAATTGATCTTAACTGACTCCTAAGTATCTAAATATCATAAAAAGCAACACGCCAAATGACTCCACATTGTAAGATCTCCATTTGTAGAGTAGTTGAAGTTCCCTTATCTTAAGGGTCTAGGATTGAAATCTAAAGTTTTGTAGCCATACAACATCGGGTAGCTTCGCCAAGGACGAGGTCTTTGTGTTGGCCAATAGTGTCGATTATCATATGACATCAAACCCTTCAAGGATGAGGTATTATGTGATGTTTCCCCACTGGATGTATATGATGTTCTCTTGGGCCAACCATATATGTGGAGACACCATGATGTTTATGAGTCTCGACCCCACAGTGTCATTGTTTCTCTAGGGGGTCATCTCTATAGAATACCAGAGGTAGTTTTGACTATTGTTCCACCTAAACAGTGCCGCAAGGTAGTATCTCATACTGCAAAATTCAGCTTCTTTACAATCTATTCAAAAGGGGAACAAAAGGACATTGCAACCACTATAGCCTCACCCCAAGAACCTTCTATCCAACAGAAGTAGGTTGACAAGGTTTGCAACAAAGTGCAAATACTCCTTCTGCACACTGTCCTCTCGTGTAGCTTGACTTGTTGAACAACCTCAGCCTCAATAGGTTCGTGACAGACTTTCACAAACTGAGCAACGCGACATCTCCAACAAGGCAACCAACTCACCAATATGCAGATTCAGTAAAAGCTTTTCCCTCTCCCTCGGGCACTCAACGCAATGGAGACCATTGCTTCCTAAGGAGTGAGGATTGATCTAGGTGGATATTGCTGGAAACCCACCTTTTCCAACTGGCTCAAAACCGTTTTTTGGCAATTTTGATAATTTACTATTTTTAACAGTTTTTAACATCCGGGGCCATTTTGAGACCCTAAATGATGTTTTTGGGAAAATGGGGAGAAATATGGATTTTCTTTAGATATTTACCCCAAAATCAATCTCCTTGACGATACCTTTCCAACGGGTTATCATGCGCCTAAAATGAATATCGTATGCAAAAGTTACGACTGCAGGAAGTTGATGTACTAACTTACCCAAAGGGGGCCACATGACTTTTGGAGCTTCATCTTCTAGGGTTAGGTTTTTGGATGTCTAGGGTTTTTGGCATTCACGTTTATTGTAAAAAGGCCTTTAGGGCCTCATTGTAATCATCTTCTTGTGAATGCGAGTAGCCATCACATCTCTTCTCAAAGATAAGCTGCCACCGTTCTAGCGAGTCTTTCACTCTGTATTTTTTACAGTCTTTGTACATTTATTTCATTAATAGAAATCATGTATTACTGTATATTTGTGAATCTTGTTATATTTTCGATATATCCCTGTTATATTGTTGTCTCTCTTGCAATATCTATGAATATTTCTGTGTTATATCCCCGCTCTCATTTCGTGCCGAAAATAATCAGGATCATGGACGCTATAGTCCAATATGCGTAATGGTTCGACCATGAGGGTTCCCATGTCCGAGACCTACAATTCATTCCAATTTAGTTTGTGAGATTCGTCAACAACATAATGACATAGAACATATACATGAAAAACATTATGAGTTTTATGCAAGTGGGATGGCAGTACAAGACAATAGGAAACAAGTTCAATTCTCTCTTGGATTTTGAATGGTCCTATAAATCGAGGAGACAACTTTGTCCGTTTCTCAAACCGAATGATACTCTTATTGGGTCTTATATGTATGAAAACCTGATCTCCAACTTTATAAATTAGATCATTCCTATGTGCATCAACTTAACTTTTCTATCTATCATGTGCTTCCTTTAATCATTGTCTAATCTAAATCACATGTTCCTCCATCTCTTGAATCAATTCTGGCCCTACTGTCACTCGATCTTCTAACATTTCCCAACTCAATGATGTCTTTCATGTCCTTCCATACAAAGCTTCATAGGGAAGCATTCCAATTTAGATGTGAAAACTGTTATTGTAGGCAAAATCTACCAAAGGTAGGTACTTCTCCCAATGGGTTTGATTATCCATAACATCATCCTAAGCATGTCTTTCATAACCTGATTTACTCTCTCAGTTTGCCCATCCGTATTGGGATGATATGTTGTGATCAATTTCAACTTATTCCCCATCACTGACTGCAAACTTTTCCAAAACCTAGAGGTAAACCTATAGTTCCTATCTGAAATGATGTTCTTGGGTAACCCATGCAAACAAATGAATTCACTTATAAAAACACGTGCCACATCAATGACATCATAAGTGTCTCTAATTGGAATAAAATGATCACTCTTGGTCAATTTTTCAACTATAACAAGAATGACATTATGCCTTGGTGATCTGAGTGGAAATCCCACAACGAAATCCATAGAAATGACTTCCCACTCGGACATAGGAACATCATGCAGTTGTAGGAGACCTGTCGGGTGATGATGATCAACCTTCACTTGCTAAAACTCAAGGCACATGGCGATGAAAGGGACTACATCACGCTTCATGCCTACCTAGAAGAAAAAATTCTTCATATATGCGTACATTTTCTTCACACTCGGATGCACACAGTAAAGTGCTCTATGGGATTCCTTGAGTATGATGCTTCAAATATCCCCACCCTCGGGGATGTACCTCCTTCTCTAATATCTTAACAATCGATATGATTCAAGGATATATCTTTTATAATTTGTCTCTAATTTTCTCCCACTCTGGAAGGCTGAAGTGACCTTTAAATACCAACTATCTCCAATAATTTTCCCCAACACTCTCTCCCTCGGATAAAATTTTAAGGGCACCAAGGAGAAGATACGTGGTCTTCTTCTTAGGGAATTTGCGACCACATTCTCCTTTCCCTTGATATATGAAATTCCAAAATCATACTCACTCATAAACTCACTCCATCGCCTCTTCCTAACATTAATATCCATTTGAGTAAATGGATGATTTAATCTTTCATGGTCTCTTTTGAGCTCAAAGCTTCGCCCCACTAGATAATGCCTCCAAAGATTCATAGCTAGCATTACAACTAGAAACTCTAAATCATGAGTAGAATATATCTCCTCACGTTGCTTCATATTTATTGATGCATACACTATCACTCCCCCATCTTGCATTAGCACAGCCCCCAATCCTTGCTTTGAGGCATCCGTTCAAACTGTGAAGTCTTTTTCCATATCTGATAATCATATAATTGGTGCACTGGTTAGTAACCTCTTAAGCTCGATGAATGAAATATCACATTCCTTTTTCCATTAATACCTGACCCTCTTGCGCTGCAAGGTGGTAATGGGTTTCGCTATCTTAGAGAACCCTTCCACAAACCTTCGATAATAACAAGCTAGCCCCATGAATATTCTCACCTCATGAGCATTTTTCGACACTAGCCAATCCATAATGGCCTTCACCTTTTCTAGGTCCACAAAAAATCCCTCACTAGAAATGATATGACCTAAATAGTGAATCTCTTCTCGAAGAAAGAACACTTCGAAAACTTTCCATAAAACGTGTTCTCTCTTTCATTCTTGGAATAGATGAGGATATCATCAAGAAAGGCCTGTACAAAGAGGTATAAGTACTTTTGGAATACACCATTCATGAGGCTCATGAAAACTGTTGGTGCATTGGTCAAACCAAAAGGGACTACAATGAACTCGTAATTCTATCTGATAAAAGAGATCATCTATCTGTGGTATTGGGTACCTATTCTTGACTGTAGAATGATTCATTTCCCTATAATGTATGCACAGTCGTAAGGAATCATTCTTCTTCTTGAAAACAATTAATGGTGTACCCCAAGGTGAAACACTAGGCCTTATCAACCCTAAGTGTAACACCCTGTTTCCCCCAGTCTATAAAAATAACTATACTAGCCAAGAACTGTGGCAAACTAAAAAATGTGAATGTGTGATGTGAATGGACCTTGTGGAAAAGGTTGATGAATGTAAATAATAATATAAATATATATATGTATTGCAGGACTGCTGAGAGGGGAAGGTGCTGAAAAAGAGACTACGATGGCTGAAGAAAGGTGGTGGAAGGCACCTGGAAAGGTGGCGTTAACTTCCGTCGAAACCAATACTGTATTTGGACTTCACTGGCCTAGAGAACCAAGAGCAACTTGTTGGCCCTGAATTAAATGACTCGTCAGGATTGGTAGGTAAAGGGCTCCTCATGAGTAATGAGGGATGGGGGTGAACCACCCATCCATAGAGTCCTCAGACCTAACCACTTCGAGGAAAATCGTGCCACACGCAACCTCACCGAACAGAGAAAAGGCAGGAAGTGTGGGCGATCAAGGGAAGACGTGAGGGAAAGAGGAAAGGAGAACTCTGGAAAAACATAGAGTGAGTGACAACGGAGAAGAAGGAGAGTAACCTTCATTCTCAGTCACTTACAAATAGAGACACAGTCTTGCAACATCGTGGTCTCAACTCGGGGGTGGCTAGTGGTAAATATGTTGGGAGTTGCTGAGCCTACGGTTGGGTGGAAATGAGCACCCCTCTCAGCAGCTGCAATCACACCTGGTGTTATTTTTTATAAGTGTTTTATATCCTGTATCTTGAAGTTTATATGATGATATATATATGTTCATAGTCTATGCAATTTATGAATGGTTTGAGCGTAAGACTGTTTGTGTGGTGATTTGACCAGAAATGGTGGTTTCATGCTTATAATGGAAAGACCACGTATGGCTTATGTTTTATGAATTGCTATTTATATGCTTACCGATCTAAGTTAGACTTCAAGTCTTCTCTCGGGAGATTGTTCCTGTGTTTGTCCTACCTGATGCCTTGGATGGATTTCCTCTCGAATGCATCCTTTTGAGACCACTCCCTTACCTTAGAGAAGATCTTCCAGTCTGGTCTTCAAAACCTGGTGTAAATTTCCCGAGGACCCGAAAAAGGACGTTAGAGGTTAAGTCTCAAAACCTTGTACGAGGGAGAACGGTCCTAGTAGACCTCAACATTTCGGCGTTTCGGCACCTCGAGTATCTAGGTGTGATTTTTCTTGCACTCGCGAGTCCCGAAACCCCGACCTGCGAAATCCCGAAATGGTAGCGTGTGGATAATAATCGATTGACGGATGAGATCCCATCATAAGATATGCGGTCATTCATGACCATTAGATTGGAGGAATAAATGAGGGTGTTAAATGCCTTAACCCTTTTTCCTTTGTCTTCGCGAATAGCGAAGAAATCGGGACTGTAGATCCCCAAGGTCCGTGGGAGTATTCGAATCGTTGATTTTTCCACGTCCAGGGAGAAGTGGGAGAGTGCACAGTGCGAGATAGGTCTGAACCGTCATACCTTATTCCAAACACCCATCAGTCATTAGATCTGATAAGAGATGCACGGGGGTTAAACCTTCATGAGCAGCAGAAGCAAAAATTCCCAAAGGAGTTGGTATCGGGATCTCGACATTTGGGAGTTCGGGGGTCCTGGGGACGAAGGTCTAGACACTCGACATCATAAGTTCCAAATTTGCGAAAGGATCGGAGCCATCCATCTGAGGAAGGACGCGTGTCGTGAGATCATCCTCTTCGGAGACTCAGGCATTGGGACTCACAGAGGTGAGCGTCTAGACTTTGCGAGTGGCGAAGTCGCGGAAGAATCTGAGCCGTCTGTGGAAGGAGGACATGTGTCGCGAGATCCTCTCTATCGAGGATTCGTACATTGGGAGTCAGAGGAGGAAGTCTCTTGACTTCATGAGTGGAGAAGTCGCGAGAAGATCAGAACCGTCTATCTGAGGAGGACAGGTGGAAGAGATCGAGGGATCTCGCAAACTCAGAGGTTCACAAGGTGAGAGCCCTGGAGTTGGGTGCTCCAAGTCGCGAGTGGTGAAATCGCGAGGAGAAAGGATCACTGTTGGATCCAGCTCACGGGAGGATCGTTGGATCAGAGCCTCATCGCGCATATTACGCATTCGGAGGTTCGGAGGTTGAGAGGACCTCTTCTCGACATCATATGTCGCAAAGTACTGAAATCTGGGAATGAAGGAACATGTGGAAGAACCACAAAGTGGGGCCCGTATGATTGACAGGCGGACAGGCGTCACCTGGAGAAAGGAGTTAACACTCCGTTGACTTCTTCCATCTCGGGGATTCGCGGGATAAGAGCATGAGTGATCAACCTTTCGATGTGCGAAGTTGCGAAGTTGTGACGAGAGCTAGCACTTAGCCTAGTCATTGGTCACGCACAGAGGGCACTGACAGAAGGGAGCTATACCCATTACGTGATTTCAGATATCGTGAATTTGGGAAGAAAGAGTCAGGAGTTTCGACTCGCGAACTTGCGAGATTGCGAGTTGCGACAAGCGCCTTCAGGAATAGGCCTTGGTCATAACACTGTGGTCGCTCGGAGAGGGTGGAGATCACGCCTAGTGATGTTCACACAGGGGAGCTTCGGAAAGGACCCTTGGATCGATTGGAAGAATATTCCAGCTGGAAATCAAAAGGGGCCGCTTTAGCTCATAAAGGAAACTGGACGATCCTTAAGACCGGGAGGTCGCGCAGAGACTTTGTCGAGACAGAGGTGGCGTCTGCAGCCTACGCTAAGCTCTGTATGTTTTCGGGGATTCTGATCCTCGAGTAATCGACGAAAACAAATTATTATGCCAGAGTGGGTATGTGA